>DWED01000304.1:0-12152 GCA_018245795.1 Protelbella ruficauda | reverse complement strand
GTGTAGTACACTCCCACGTTTCACCAGTTACGTTTACGTCCCATGAAATAGCTGGTGAGCCTATTGCCATACACCAGGCACAGATCCAGACTCCGAGTCACTACTAGAAATACTAAATTAGAAAAATCCAATAGTAGCTGACCCGGTATTTGAACCCAGGACCTCCAGGATCGGCAGTCGTACTTGCAACCACTCGACCAACGAGGCAGTCAAGTCGAGAAATAATTAAGTATATTTGTTGTGCAAAATACTTTCAATATAATTTATGTACCATTTACAAAATAATGCATTGAATAGAATATATTTACATTTAAAATGGCATATGTAATATTCTGTCAATACTGATTATAAATCTTCCTTGTATACCTTTAAACAGGTTCGTCTTAAAATGTAAAGGCTGTATTTTAAACACAGATCTACGATCACAATTTTTGATATATGTATAGTACACTTCATAGGCGATTCCGACCACTTCTCCTTGTTTATTTCGATCTAATTTCATAAAAAAAAAACATAAAACATGTTACAAATAATCTAAGCTCTGATGAGTAAAATATAGTATTGAGAAAAACTATCTTATACCTAAAATTCGTAGCAGTTGAGTAATAAAAATTTCGATCGCGCTCGGACTATATGACGTAAGCCAGATAATCGTAAGTAACTGCAAATCTCTCTTAAGAAACCATCGTAACGGTGCAAGTGTTAAAACTACCGCAATACAGAATTTTGTTTACATAATGTCAATCTAAAAAGCGTGTTCGCCTACTGACCGGCAATTCACACTTCGGTTCGTTAATTCGGTGTAGTATGTAAAGTGTAATAGAGTAATAGTGTTATCTGTGTGATATTTAGTAATTTATGTACTACATCTAATTTTTAATGACACATGCATAAGTAATGTAAGTTAATTATGAGTAATGCTAGTGTAAGAATTGTTACTCCACACTCTACATAATCCTCATTATGCACACGTGTAAAGGTGATACATGTTTATGAATCTTCTACGGCTATAGAGATCAGGGTCTAATGGCGATAGAAATGGTAATTTTGTCATAATGTTCACATATATAAGTAAAAAATATTTATTATATGTCTATTTTTAATACAATTTACCGAAAATATAGTAGCACAATTTTTAAATAAATTCGTCTATAGAAAAGACATCAACGCGGACACATCACTTTTCGCAGTTTAACATTTTTTTAAATTATGAAACGCATATTTAAGAACCAATTAAAGTTTCAAAATGGAATTAAGTAAGATTTGATTTTTTTAGGTAATTTTAAAATTAGCTTTTGAGGTCAGATCCTTAATTACTCAGCTAACAATTATTAATAATTATGTTATTAAAAACAGTGCCTCATAAATATCATTTAAAAATGAGGTCCTTAAAATTACACAATAGAACAATAAAAACTTTAATAAGACTGAACTAAATAAACAAAATAACCGGAAACAATAATATTACATGTAAATGTTTGTGATACTGTTACAATTTGTTTTATATTGTGGAATGTGGTAGAGTTCTTTAGGGTTCGTCGGTAATTGTTGTTTAAACTTAAAGCCTGCAATATCCTGGTGGGCAGACATGGGGCATTCCAACTCAGTTCTTAGGTCTCGCAGCATATTCGTACCTGGCGTCAGTAATTACACCAGAGTTAGATTGACATTGTATACCAACCAATACAATCAGATGTTTCATGAGTCACTTTTAAATTATAAACATATCTTCAAATCAGTGTCAGCTGTGACTTAATACTATAGTGAGCTTGTATATATTGTAACTAATTTATGCTGATTTCACATATTTTTCCCATATTGTTATAAGATAAAGAATGCTAGCTATGAGTGCTAGCCGTAGTTTGAATTATTAATTTTTCTTCTAATACCCCTTACTAAAAACTTACTAACTTCCATTATAATCATTTAAAAATATATGATTTGTAGAGATAATGGTTGTGGATTATTTATTGATATTTAATAATGATATGATTTCATTTACTGATATTCTATAATAATAAATATTATTTTACTAACGTAGAGCTTTTTATTATATTTATAAATTTCGTAATATACATATATGTCTTATAGATTTCAAAGTTCCGAAATATAAGATTATACAATTTTAGGTTGAAATTAACATTATTGCACGTTTCGTCAATTTTATCGTTAGACTAACTTTTAAAATAAAGAAATGATGGGTAAGACAATATGAGTTCACTAATAATTTTTTAGTTCCCAAACAGGATATTGTAGAGTTGAATCGTATTCTGATCAAGTTAATTGCAATGTCAAAGTCAAATTATAAATACATTTTGCTAGTATGACTCTATATTTAGTTAAAATAACGTGTAACGTAAATAACTATGTAAAATACTTCACTTATCCGGTCACGATCTTGCAGTTCAACTGCCTTTAGTGTAAGTGCCTAAATTAGATCAAACCGTTAAATCCGGCCGCAGTTCCGGAACTATTTGGATCACGGCTCTAAGACAATTAATTGTCTCGGTCTTTTGGGTCACGCACATACATACACGCAAGTGTAATAAAAAAGTGTTAAATACTGTTTCAGCGACCCTTTGCTAGGTAACGTTATTGAAAATTTATCAATTACTTAAGAGACCGAGAAATAAAAAAAGCATATTTACAACTCTCTACTTTGTGAGTAATTACAGTAGAGACAAAGTAGTAAGAAATATGTTTATTGTATCGTGCCGAATATTTTCTATAGTTAAACGGCATCGACGACAATTCTTATAGTCATATTTGGAGCAGTAATAGTAGGATCATAGCGTTTTAGTTCAGTGTTCAACGGTAGCAAAAAAATCGTTTTTAATTTACTACCTAACAAATAACCTAGCTACACACCTAAATTACTTAGTATAACATAAAACAAACACAAACATAATTATATTTGTATAAGTTATCGTCAAATTCCCCTTCTACCTAACAATTACCTTCCGCGAAATATGTATGTCATTTTAATTTTTTAATTCAATAATAATAATAATACTAAAAATATAAAACAAACCAAAAGCTATTGTTCGTCGATAAATTTATTACGTTATTAAATCATCTTCAGTCTCGCTTGTCACATCCTCATACTGTATGCACAGTAATAAATAAGGCTTTAACATTATATATTATCATTACATCTCCACATCATGAAGGTACTCGCATGTTTACGGTTTCATTCAATTTGTCTGGCTCGTTCATTCAGTGGATCGTGATACTGACTGCTGAGCAGGTCGTGGGTTTGATTTCCGCCCCGAACAAATATTTGGTTAATAAGCATGAGTATTCATTATGTCTGGATGTAAAAAACATGTGTGTTAAAAATAAGGTGTCCCAAGACATCTACATATTTAATATAATTTGCATAAATTTTTTTCGACAATCAAGGAGCATTAATTATTATTCGAACATCACATTTTATTATGTATTAAGTTATTAATTAGTATCAATACGAATTAAACTAAGGTAATCGATAATAATCTGGCATGTAGAGATCTGGTAAAGCTGATAGCGCTTTGACATGTGTTTATAATACTGCGTTATCATTTTTTCTCTTCGTTTTATATATTGTTTCTCTACATTTTTATGACAATGGTCCTGCAGTTCATGAAATATATAGCCTTCCGTAGAAAGCTTTTATAATTTCCGCAATTATGCTCTGCATGAGGATATTGTTTCCCCGGTAGTGAATACAAGGTAGAGTCAGTTATTATTACAATTCATTTGGTGTCATCACTGATGCATATATATGTATGTACATTGATCTAAATAGAGTGATAGTAAAAATTGCTAATATCGACTAGCCCGATTGACTCTACACCGCACAGTGCGATTTACATCAATATAGGTATTTGTCCCTTTGAATATGAGGTTACCCTGATAAAATGTACCCAACAAATTTAGAAAAAACCTCAATAAAAACTGCTGTTTTGGGGCAGAAATTTTAACAAAATTCAAACTAACATCGTAAAATATATTTATCGCATTCGTTTACCCATTAATAGTGAAGCAAATTAATATAGCCTTCATATTTACTTCAACCGATATAGCGGTTCAAGCGGGAAATATTATTGTGTATGGAAACAAATATTAATTATTGAGATGATCGTATGACTATCTGTGGTGTCAAAAGCCATTAATATGGAATTTATTTAAATTCTTATTACAACTGCACGTATACGTACGGATACGCACGTGACTAAATGACATCAGATGTCTATCGCATATTTAATAGAAACGTGTAGAAACACATTTACATATTAAATAATATTAGTTGCAAGTGTTTTTATTTCCCTCAGCTTGTTGGTATTCGCACATCTCAAACCGAAGATACTTGCTTTGAGCTGATTCTCCCACACGAGACAAAACGACACAAAACACTTTCTCCCGCAAAACGATAGGATTAATACACCATCTAAACCGTTGATACTTTTCTAATAGTGAAACCCATTCAAGGAGACTTTTAAATATATATGTTTTTAGGTACAAAATCAACATAGAACAATGATAACTTAGTTCATAAATCACATTAATCAGACTATAATATAAAATCTTCGCAATAACATATATTATGTAAGTATATTAAATAGTCCAAATTGCGTTCGTCGATTTACAAGAAAACTCATTAAAACACGTATTTTGCGCGTGCATTCAAGTTTTTCTAAGAAATATCCATTAGCGATTTGTGTTCTATATAATTGGTGTAATTTGGACAACGTTCTATTGGACGATCAAACTAAATAAGTACATATGTTAATATATATGTTTTATACTATAAGAATTGATAGGAAAACGGCCGGTATCACAGTCGTTGATTAAAGTGAAGTTTAGGTAACCGTGTGTCAAATAAAATGTACCTCTTTATTCCTCTTATTATAGGTGATGATGCTACAAGTTTTTTCTAGAAAAAATCCACAACGTTGTGGGAAAACCATAGTTTTTGTATATCATTATTGTGATTTGAATAATGTGGTGAACAATGTTAATATTTTCAAACGACAGTTCAACAACGTTTGTATAAAACTGCTACGAAATAAAAAATGCTACATATTCCTTGAGGGATATTATACATAAAATTGTACTTTGTTCTTGTACTGTTATACTTACAAATAGGTCTCGATTACACAGAACTGCGTTACCAGAAAAATAGATAGAAGTCCTTTTGTCTTCGTCCTCTGTAATAGCAAAGTATATTTATAACCTCTGGTTCGATTATAACCCTATTTGAAGTAAATTTTAGTTCATCACCTTACATCTAGCGTTTCATTTATTGTATCTACGAGTATTACATAAAAATTGCGCGGGTAATTTTAATTAAATTGCCACATAATAAAAAAAACCCGAGATTGATTGCATGACTCTGGCACATAAGAAACATGTCATTGGCGGTCGGTCACTCAAGTGCAATATGACCGGGTCCGTTCTGGGTTACTTAACCTGAGTTTAGTCAATTCTAACACTATAATGCTAATTAATAAGCGATTCACGAATGCAAGAATATTTTGCATCATTCCAATTTGAAACTTAAAAAAAACAAGATCAGAACCCGCAACAATTTACCCCCAATTTTTTTTCGATGTCGTAAACGCTGCCAAACCATTGATTAACTTTCGTTGATCAGCTGTTTAGAAATTGGCCATAGAAGTTATTAGCATACCTATATATACGAAATATATGTTTGTTCATTAATATTTATAGAAAAGCCATAAAATTATAAAATACAATCATCGACGGAAAACCTGTTAAGAGCGAATATGATAACAAATTTTAACCAAGAATGATTGAACTATGTATTAGGTCACAATATGTTATGGAAATGTTTATTTAAGATGCTCGAATATGGACGTAAATATGTTAGATTAAACACCATCAGTCATGTAATTATTATATTAATACCATTTACACTTTAATTTATTAATACATTTGAGATTTCGGATGCAGTGGTGCCGAATAAGAAAGGTTTATGTCCGCCGTCGACTTATAAAGATTGATAGGATGGACAGATCGAGGGAAATATGGATAATGACCGTGCGAGTAGGAGGATTATTTGTTTATTTGTCGTTATATTTTATGAAATCGTTACTGAATGAGATCTCCACGTGCTCAACGATGCGGGCGTATAATAGAAAGATGTGTCTGAATTATACGATTTATATTATAGAGAATGAAAGATAAATTTATTAAGGTACATCTAACAACTGCGCATTAAGACGACGAGAATGCAAATTATTATTAATATATAGAATATATTAATACAAAACATGAAAATTATCGCTCATGAGATGACATTTGTTTGTTATTATCAGTTATTTACTATGTGTTGAAACAATAATTATAATATTCTTTGTATTATACCGTTCACGACTCAGTCTAAGTGTAAGCCAGGTGTTAGCAGCCATCTGCTTTATTATTCTATGCAAGTGTTCTAAAACAGGAATATAATAGGATAGAACTATTTGGCATTGGATGATCTCTGCCTACCCCATATGACGTGACGATATAATAATAAAATAAAGGGATACATGAAATGGCAAAAACAATTTGTAGTTTGAAAAATGTGTAATTTGTACGTAGATTATTATTAATAACAGAAAATTTATACTTCAATGCATCCCGTAATAAAAGTTAATATTGTGAACTAAATGATTTTACATGTGTTTTTTTACATTTTATGAAAGTTTTTAAATCCACGCCATATTATTTACTAAGTTGTCATTGTATCTCGTTTAACACTTAGATCCTCGAACCATAGACTAAATTGTCAACTAAACCGAAAATATTTATGAAATTGACACATACTCTTCACAAATATAAATTTGTATATCAAGGTAAAAACGTTACATGTTACATTTAGTTTATAGATCATCGCAATCAAAGCGACCTATTTTTAAAGCATACCAATTAAAACACTGATAATAATCCGTTAATAAACAATTGCGATCATTCAAGTTCATTAGGAAATGTTGAATTATAAGTAATTAAAAGTCACAAAACCTGTTTCAACAGTGTGACTTGTGGTCACGTGTATTAAATCATCTTTATCCTCAATCATAGTTATTTGCGATCATAATATAAACGTGGACGTCATATACTCCTTCTAATTAACCTCTTTCTCTCGATTTATGACGTCTCGCACTATAAATGTCGGACGTGAATAACGTTGAGACGTTTGAAATGACGTGGATATCACACGTTGTGTCACTTTTGGAACTATTCGAACACGTCAAGCGATATTTATATAATGTAATGTATTCCAATACCAACGTCATAGAAGACCGGAAGTGCCGTAACATTAAATAAGTTCCAATAATGTGTTGGAATAGCGTGATGGAATGATTCCAAATAGTAGTCAGTCATACACAGTAACCCGTTTCCGACGATTCGTACAGGGCAAAGCTTAAGAAAGAGGTGATAAAGGTGGTACTAAAAATTGCATCTACCCTCAAATATTGTTTGGCTGCGTTTGTAATGTTCGAAAATATATTAATGTATATTTTCAGATATGCAAATAATTGTACAATCAGCGAAAGAAAACTCATAAATAACAGCTTTTGCCCGATCGGAACCGACGCCGATAAATACATCTAATTCTTTAAAAACATTGCCAGACTAATTCCAACTAATTTCCTCTAGACGCTTGCTGATGGTATATGTTTTCTAAGTACCTATAACCTTAATACATTTTGTGGTATTAAAATGTTTTTTTTTTTTAATATTTCACGGTTAAAATGTACTATGTAATGTATGTATGTAGGTTAATGTATGTATGTGAAATCATGAAGCTACCAAATATATTTTCGTTAATAAATAATTTTTAATTTCATTCATATTTAATTCTAAACCATATAAACGTAATTTTCATTCATACAAAACTAGATAAGACTAGACGCAAAAAACAATAAAAAAAAACCTTTACTACGCCACTCGTTTAATTGAGATATATCACGTTATAAGGAAGCTGTAAAAATTTATTGCGAAAACCGCTAAATTAGACAAAATCAATCAAGCCATGGTGTTTGATGGTGCAATTAGAAACGTATATTGATTTTTGTGTGTTAGACTGGTGTTAGGCTAGATTTTAAAAAAAACAGTGAATAGTATAAAGAACATAATACGCCTAATAGACATTAGTAGTAGACAACGTATTATTCCGACGGAATAATAATTAGAGCAAGATTATTAATATTCCAGATAGATCATGTTATCAATGGTAATAAGTTAATAATAATATAAAAACATTTTAAACTATGATCGAATGAATTTAGAAATGCACAATTCACATAACATAATCCGTTTCAACACTTATTAATAGTAATGATTTTCAATTGAATAAAATAATAAACCAGTAAATAATTTAATAAAATCCTTAATTATTTTTGTTTTTAATTCGAATATTTAGAACATTACACTTATTATAGCATATTCTAAATTCAAAATTTGAATATGAACTTTTGAATGTAATCGCGGCAAATCGCAATAAGTAAGCTGGTTCCGGTTAGCAATGGCAACAGTTTGGTTTTGAACTAGACTTTGCTATACGAAGGAGACTTCATGCACAGTTCGTAAATACATTTTATTTTGTATTCCAATTGCGTACTAAATCTTTGTGACTCAAACTCGTGGTCGATCTAAATATATGTTTATATGAATTTACATTATATACGGTAGAGTATGACCAAGTCAAATTTTCGATTATCGATAGCCATGTTAGAATTAATCCTTATTGAATAGAACCAACTAATCAATTATTTAAATGTAAAACTTAATTCGATACTGAATTATTTATTTGCATTGTATGTATATTTTATAAATAGTCTGGTGTCAGAGTACCTCTATAAATATTTCATAAGTCCATATATTCTATAATGTAGAGATAACACTGGGTAATAGAGATAAGACGGACTTAATTTATAAACACCAATTTATATACTGTATATTTTGTTTTGTTTCCGTGTGGCGCAATATATAAAAAAAAAATAAAAAAAAAATAAAAAGAAATAAAAAAACATTTTCTGCGCTTCTATTAAGCTTGTATTAAGATGTACATACATATATTTACAGGAACTGGAACGTAATTATTGTGACAAGCATTTTAACAAAATTATAAAAAGAATTACTATAACCAAGACATACCATTAGATAGAGTGATTGGTGTCAATTTCCACTAAAACCGTTTAAAGAAGCTTAAAGAGATTTTAAACGTATTTTAATATTTAACGAAACACAGCAACAATAAGGCACATTCAAAATAGATACAAAAGCCTGACTTCACCAAAACTCTACTTACTGACAAAAAATAACTCGGAAAGAAAACACTCAAATATTTTCCTACAAGGCATTTAATAGCTCCAAACTATTAAAAATAAACTTTCCCGTCTGTAAGGGTATAAAAACAGGACAAACTTGAAACTTACACTAGCAACGCGATAACCAAGATGTCTACGGACAATGACTACGAAATTAACCAAATAATTCATCGAAACAGTTACCAAGAGCGGTAATGTCACATTTGAATTCGGAACAAGCTTCGAACACGTAATCTAGGCTTCAACGGTTCTGACTTAAGACCGCATAGCTGGAATATCTCGTGTCCGATCCGAGGACAATAAATACTAATAATAATATTATTTGTTGCCTCAGTGTTCTTTAATAGCTGCTATGTGCGCAGACAACATAAATTATAATAATAATATATTGGGATAACTTGCACATGGCCGTCAGATATCTAAGTAGGTACAGGTTATACTATAGTAACCAAATAATTAGAAATACACATGTGTAGAGAAATTTTAAATACAGCCACAGAAATATTTTTTCTAGAGTGCAATCTAACCCACAAACCTCAACTCTTAAGGCGAGGTCACCAACCAGTAGACCGACAGGTCAGATAATACGGGAATAAATACCTGTATTACATGTTTCACGGAAGAACGGAAATTATTAAGCAACTTGGCACTGATGACTATTTCTACAGCTGACTATAGTACTACCCAATGCTTATACATCATCAGCGTCACCAACCGTTTTATAGTTCCATTGTTGGACACGAGTCTCCTGTCCCGTTTTTGGATATAAGCTTCCTGTCTTGGGACGCCGATACTTATATGGTATTTATAAAAATTATTTATAAAAAAGATTTGGAACATTTAAGGCATCCGAAAACCTTTATCAAATGTAATTTAATGATAACAATTGATGCTAACTATGTAATCCAAAGCAAAAAGTGAATTTGCCGTAGTTGTCACCTATCCAAAGTTAGTTGTTTGATTTTCTAATCTGACTTATGTATTTATCGCCAGATTTAAAAGCTCATTGTGAATAATAGAATTTAAAGAGTCCGTCCTAGGGGTAGAGCTACTAGAATCAAATTGGAAACACTCTAAAGAAACGCCAGGTTAATAATACCTTTAATAGACGAGCATGTATAACGACATAAATTAATGCAGAAGACGTGAAGAAGTTTGTCAGGGCGGTAGCCGGCTATGTGTATTTGTGTGTAGTACAGATATGTAGGATATCCCATGTTTGGGCAGAGGACGGTATCAGGAGTATCTCAATTACAATCACAAGATTAATTGCTCAGGATTTACTCGATAGTCATAAATAACATATAAATTGAATACAATTTTCCGGTCACGTTTCGCTACTGAGCTTTTGTGCTGGAATTTAAATAATGTAGAGTTCGGTAAACTGTGTAATAGAGTCAAAATTAATTCAATCTAACGCACTTACTTATTTGATACAGTTAAAACAGGTTGCTTACGAATACTGTAGACAGGTTCTTAAGACGATAGAGTTTACTCTTTAATTAGATGCCACGAAATCACTAGCGCAGTTACTATTGTTGTCTCATAGCATGTAGAGCTACAGCTGTTCATTGTGCAAAGTGTTTGCTAAGTTGAACTATCTTGAAATTTGTTCTATTATAAGTTTTAAAAAACCGGCGTGCATGCATGAAGAGAATTATGAATGTACAAGAAGCAGGTCGGGTTTGCATGGGTAGAGATATTTAGCACTCGGTGCTCCCTGCATGCCCCACTAAAGACCTTGCGTGATGGTACAATAATAATTATTTTAAAATTACAGCTTCAATTTATCTTATCTTCTGCAAACACCGTTCTCTACTACTATTACGTAAAATAATTACGTAATTAACATTCTCTCGTCTCTACATCATTATACACGTACATACATGCATTGATTAATTTATCTTTTCAATCAATTGACTAGATAGAATATGCAAGCTCGCGGAAACAATATTCGTATGTAATATTATTGCGTGAATTACGTAAAATGTCGGTTAGGTTAGCACTATTATTATTATTACACTAGTGTTATGTCACACCTCGAGTGTGGGGACCATGGCCCACAACATTATGACATGCACGAAAATGCCCTTATATAACGCGTAATGGCTTTAAAAGGTGTCTATTACATTTAACAACTTTTCACAAACGCGAGAATTATTTTTATTTTGTTTGTTCTGTTTCTTATGCGGTACAGTATACTAACATAGCTTTCTTGGTTTTCATATAATGACATTGAAAATAGGAATTTACTTTTGGAATTGCAATTTCAGTTGTCCTATAAGAATACATCATAAATTATAGCAACGACAATCCTTATAATCTGATCACAAGTTTGATTTTGTTTGTGTCTGTGTGTGTATTTATATGTATGTGTGTGCGTGTGTTTTTGTATAATAAGTGTGTACAGGGAACTTACGACAGGTATATTTCGATCGGACAATTAATATGAAGTGTTTATCGACAAGATTTAAAAGCTTAAATTTTATACATGTGTGTCTTTAAAAATAGAGCCGTCTCAATATCCAATTGCGGAACTACCTCGCGTCTGCGAATCAGCAAGTATTGTGTTACGATCTGTAGCGCCCTTAAGATCAAGACAGACGGAATATCCACTTACTATCTTTACAAGACTTAAGGCGAAGTCCATACCTTGAAGTAATTCGTCACAAAATTAAATTCTCCTGTGCTTAGACGAATCTTACATTTTTCTTAGATATTTAAGAAAACAAATAAAATTTGTATCCAGTGTGCAATATATTCACCATCTATTCGATTGAACATACAACAACATAATCGGTGAATAGGGGAGGTACTATACTTCTCTATCTA
>DWED01000303.1:0-12153 GCA_018245795.1 Protelbella ruficauda | reverse complement strand
ATAGAACTGACGAATTTTTACATTCATATTCTATACAAGTATGTTTCGGAGACTCTGACTCTTCAGTCAGATAGTATCGGAGCCGTTTGGTCAAAACATGGGAATTTTGGTCTCTCTCGGTACCTGCATATAAATGTTTTGTATTTTTTACTGTTAAATAATGTATTAAAATTATTTGAAATAAACTGTTCCAGTTTGCGAACTTTAACCATTCCAACAAACTAGCAATTTAGGCCTGCCTCGTTTGTCGTATGGTTGCAAAGCAAGGCTGCTGATCGACAAGTCCTCGGTTCGAATTCCTGGTCGATCACTATTGGATTTTTCTATCTTAGATTTTGTAGTAGTGGCTGGAAGTCTCAATATGTATGCGGTCCTGTTTGTGGATGACCAGGGATTGAAAAAAAGGACCTTTCGATCAGGAGTCGTACTTGCAATCACTCCTTCGACGAGGCAATTATGAAATAATATTTATCATAACAAAAACTGTTTTAGCTTTATCTATCTCATATCTAAACGTTAGTAGCCATCAACTTGTAATATTGCAACTACTTGAATCTTTTACACGTATTTCTAGGTCCAGTCACAAACATGGGTTTAAACGCTAAGGAAGTGGTGAAAATCTTTGCTTGCAGCACGGAGTTGTCTTATAATCTGTCTAAAACACAATATGCTCTAGTTGCTCACCCGTTGAAGAAAGCACTGCTTAGTTTGAAGTCTGAAATTATTGAGTTCCGAGATTCTTTCGGGTTTGTATTCTTTATTTAAACTCAAATAGTTCATGACTCAAATATTCAATTATTCGAACGAGTCCAGGGAGGATGGGTACCGTGCTCGAGCTGGTTTTTATTAACTTCAATGTTCCAACTCACCCAATAGTTCCAGGTTAAAATCTCAAAGCACCGTCATTCCTTAACCTTACTGGGTTTCGCCAATTGAATCTGGTTTTAACAGGATAAAGGATATTGAGATCGGTACATATACGGATATTTTATTGTATATTTATCTGTAGGTCCATCCGGAAAGTAATAGATCCGATAGAACAAGAAATTGAGGATTCGTTGCAAGAACAAAAGATCGTAATAGAAAACGATTTTATTGACGACACACTCGGACACTCTCATCGTTCTGATAAGAATGAGAAGAAATACTGGTAGCTATGCTAATAATATTCTTTAACACTATGTATTTCAACCAAGGAAGACAAAAGGCACGTTTTAAAATGTGCCCTGAAATTATTTTCGTAGCTTAATAATAAACTCTTGTTTTTTAACTATCCCTATAATTATTGTTCTATTTATTGAGCCTTATAAGAAATGAATAAAAAAAAATTTGTTCATGTTGTTAAATAAATGACACCACCACGATGGTGGCGGTAGAGCGGTTTAAAAGGGTCAAATTCGATTCCATCGAAGTATTGTTGCCACTGCCACTAAAAGCAATTGTTACTGTAACAAATTTTCGTTTTAGTATGGAGGGTGTGATTGCAACTCCACGTACGAGAGGCGACCATATCTAACTATTATCCATCACTTATACTAACATATATTTTTATAGTCATAAGCTCACTTTTGACTACAATCTCATCTGATGGTAAGTGAGCTGTATCCCAGGATGTAGCACGCTTGTCCAGAAAGTACCTGTTTGGTACTGTCTTGAAGAAATCCAAGTTGCACGAATCGGAAGTTGGACTTATGATACTAACAGTTCCATTTCTACATTTCGGCGCCAGTAATCAATAATTCGTGCCTTCTCGCATGCCATTCTTTTCACTTGCAAAAAATTCTGACAGACGAGTTTAAAACGTAACTTTACAGTATCAGCGCAGGCAGTGAAGAAGATGAAATATATCAGAAGAAATTCTTGAAGAAGACCCAATACCGTTGTGAACACCTGATGTCGCAAGGTGTCTTCAACTGCATAAAATCATTTGGATTTGTTTATGACGTGTGTTGTGACTTCGTTCCCGAAGAACCTTCTAGATTCTGTGATCCTCTAAGGGTGCCGTATGTCTGCGACTTGTCATATCTTCAGAATGTTTCAACCTGTAATAGTATGAGTCAGGTGCGTTCTGTGAGACTGTTGTAGGTTTTATTAACATTATATCGTCACACTAGCTGCCTTAAAGGATAGGCAGGGAGTAAAGAGTGCCAAATAACTATATCCTTATAGACTATTCTTTATTTGAATCCGATAGACAGAACAAAAACAATCTACTATAATCAATTAATTTATTTGTTCTTGAGGAAGACTTAATGCCCAATGATATTTTTTCGCAGTCAACTCTAGCTGATGGAGAGAAAGTGTCTGGTCCAGTAGTGCCATTTATTAATGTCTTGTGTCTGTATATATTTAAATAAGTTTATTTCCACTTCCTGAGATCTCTTCTTTTCTATTTCTCCAATATGTACGTAAGGTTGTGAAGTTCAAAAAGATTTCAAAGTACAGATTGTTTCTTATAGGTGGATCCGGGATTAGGGATAGGTTATGCATCTCTGAAGAAAGTAAAGAAAGAATTCATAAAGTACCCAAATCATATTAAAATACAATCCAAAATATTTTACGAGCGAGAGTTGTATGATATTCAAGTAAGTTGGATTAAAGTCAATTAATTATAAAATTTAATGACTCCTTAGTATGATGCTCGTTAGGGATAGCTCATGGCCAGTTGCGGGCTGTGATAATGATGATGATGATGACTCGTCATGTAATAACGTCATTTGATCCAATGGATGATGACATTTATAATGCCTCCACAAAATGTTAATTATTTTTTTATTAATTAGTAAACAATAAATAAACAGAAAAAAATGCTAATTGAACAATATTCGTTAGTTAATATAGCAGTTTTGTTGATATATTTTGTAATTATTTTAATAAATAAGTAATATTTTCTGTTAATATAACATTTTCACGTAATTTTCCATTTAACAGTTAATCTACTTAGTCCTAAATGCATGCTTTTTAATTCGCTGTATTTTAAATAAATAAATATTGTAACGAATTTAATGAAGAATTATGTAAAATGTACGACGCCATTCAATATTTAGGTTTCTTTGTTCTATCGTAGGATGCAAAAGAAACCGGCAGGCGTGTGATGCATTCGTTTGAAGAGAAAAACTTAATAATGCAGTCCATTATATCCGTGGTCAATATTTGTTTAGCATTGCTATTTCTGCGAATAGTTTTTGCCGCGCAAAACTATCACGACTGCTATCACACGAATATACAATTTGACAATGTGTATATTACAAGTTATTTCAAAAAGATTGACGTTAGACGGAAAAAGAAAGAGAGGAATTCGCTTTTACCTTTGAAAAAGGTATAAATAAGGACTAAAGTTTTTATTATTATTGAAACCCCATTTATGGTTTTATTTTTATCCCCTGCTCACGTGCTCAGCGTGTGGATAATGGAAAAAAAACCCAATGAAAATGCACGGGTACTCATTAGAGTAGACCTATATATGGTTGTGGACAGAGACTGAAGATGATAATAATTATTCAAATTCTAAGTTTAATACTACTTACGATACCCCGATTTTCGGCGAATTCAAATGAAAATTGATAATTTTAATATTAAAGTTTTTTTTTCCACTGCTGAAATTGAAAAAGAAAACATTCTAACTCTATTTCCCACCAAATGTTTATAGCAAATTGATATTGCAGTAATTTTCAAATGTCACCAGATGGAAAGAAACAAGTATGTGGATGTACATTCAGTGTCCTACATACCTTCAGAGAGGAGTAAGCTTCTGACGCAACTCCTGAAAGTGATGCTGGAGGTGGTGACGGCCACCACGTTTGTGATGCTTGATCGTTTATTCTTCGAGGCTTTGGATGTTGTACGTCAACATGCTGGACAGAAACCACGACAAGATATGGGCGATTTGAAAATTGAGGTGAGCCAAAAATTTTACTACCCAAGTAGTGATAACATAGCATAATTATCATGATCAACTCTCTTATCGTTCCACTGTTGGGTACTGATCTGCACTTATAATACGAAGGATTGATGTTACATTGCACTTTCCTTGTAAAAAAATATTTATTTACCACCCTTAAAACTTATCTCGTGTTATATAGTATTAGTCTAGGATGTAAGATTTCAATCTGTGGCTGTTCCAAAATTCAGTTCCGTTGTTATTTCTAGATGTTTCGGCGCTTACTTGCTTAAGCTTGCAGATGTAAGATCAAACACAGAGACTGTACTTTTCTATTAACACTTAAAAGGAATTTGTATCACATTTTTATATTAAAAATTAAAATACCTCCTCTTCTCGGTTCTCATGTATTCTCATTTATATCTTAATATGTATTATCGCAAGTACCATCAGGCATTAATGTTTCATAACTACTTGTATACTTCCTAACTATTAAACACAGGTGCAAGGAACAGGCTCGTTGGCAGACATGACGCGTAAAGTTCTCGAAGCTTTGGGCACACCCAACAGATCGGAACCTATGGCCAACGTCTGCTTGCCGAAGCCTCGTGCCATGCCCACCATCTACTACTTCAAGATCTACGGCGGTTATCTTTGGATTGTTATCTTGTTATGTATTAACCCTTACACGTTGCGATTGAGAAGGTACAGTATTTCCTCCATTTATAGTATTACAAATAGTGATTTAATCCCTGAAAATGGTTTTCAGATTGGGTAGTAGAAGAGTTTGAGACTGAAAGCAATATTAATGGATATAATAATATGTGCTCTTTTTTGGTAAACGAGAACAGGTTTTAAATCTGCTTACCGTTTCGGAGAAATAGAGCCGTATGTTATGGTATGTTTTCAGTCGCCTTAGAAAAATATAAATTTGCAGACTTATATGCAGTTTCTTCTATCCGCACCGTGAAAAACAACGCATACTGCATCTGTACAATGATATATTGAAGAAGAGATTGAAAATGCAGAAGACGCTGCGTAGAAAAGCGGTGAGAACGGTGCGGGCTCATTACCTGTCTGGCGAAAACTTGCTGAGTCTGCGTATAAGATACCCACAGGTTCTCGGGTGGCTGGCTGTCCTGCCCATGGCCAGAATGCAGTGCCTCATATGCGGGGATACAGAACCACGGAAAGGTCAATAATGTAAACAAATTGTATATAACATAATGATATTAATTTTTTCAAAATAATGTCATAAATTTCGTGTAAAGCTCGTCTACCAAGGTCTTTATAAAGGCTTTTTTCTGGATATTAAAAAAAAAACAAATGGAGAGTATGGTCTTCAAACAATTTCACCAATTATATCATTGGTTGGTATCACCAAACAATTATATCATTGGTGTACAAATTTTCCAAACCCAGTTAGTTCTTTTTGGCATTTCTCAGCGAAAACTGGTAATTGTCTGATAATTCATTTAAATTTGAATGTTCCTGTATGTCATCTCTTTTTACGTGACCAGGTCCACTGTATCTGGAGGGGTGGTATTCGTGCATGTCAACCAAATGCCCGTTCGTGTACTGCGCGGAGTGCTGGCGCGAGGCGGGCGCGAGATGTCTCGCCTGCGACCCCTGCCTTGCTGAACTCAGCGATGTGGATTCCATAAGTGATGATGAACCACCTCGATATTAAGAACTTCTGTTGCATATTGCAGTTGTATGGTTTGGGGAATATCTCTTATATCGATTGCACTAGGAATTATTTTTCGCCAGGAGTTAAAAGTGGATTCCCAATGGAGTACTGCTAGATTAGTTTTAAGTTTGGAGTAGTTGTAATGGATATTTGTAAATAAAGACTGAAGGATTCAAAAGTAAGCTAGTTTTATTTAAAATAACCCATATTCTAACTGTTCGCCGACAGACAGGTTGCTCACGAACTGAATGTTGTCTGCTACGTCGTTACAGAGTTGCGCCAGACCAGTCAGCTGGCCGTCCTCCTGAGGGCTGAACGTGTACACCAGCTGTAACATGAAACATATTGTTGAGGATAAAACTACTCTTATGGCAGCTAATGTAGCCCAAAAAGAAATAGGAGGGAATAAGGTTACAACAGTAATTGCAGGAGATGAATATTAAGGAATAATCATTTAAATAATCTTTTTGATTTGATAATCATTGCAATAATCTTTTTTGAAAATAGCATTCGAGGCCTTTTGCGGTACGTAGGGTTTAATTCCGAGTCTAATAAGCATCTTAACCCTTGTCTTGACAATCCTATATATCATGTTTTCAATTATATTGTTGAGGAAATATGGGAAAATAAAGATACCGAAAGAAATTCGTCGTAAGTCACCCAACCATCGTTGTCAGTGTCTGCTTTTGTGAACTTCTCCTTCCGCGTTTCCATCGTAGTCTCATCACCTAAGCTCTCCAATACTGCACAACTGAATAATGTTTAAAATCTTTATCAGGATTTCCCAAAGTGGGCCGTTTCACTAGTAGGTCGTGAATAAACATTGGGTTGGTAATGAAAAATAGAACGATATCAACACCGCGGCTACCGAAGAGGCTCTGAAGCAGAGCTTTTTCATGCCTTTCCCGAAGAGGCCTGTTTTTATTCAAAGTTATAGCCTGCTCTAGAGTATACAACCTCTGAGACTAGTGCACACATTTTTAATCCAAAACATACGCGTATAGATATGTATGTATGTGTGCTTTTGCACGCATACCTACGTAGAACGAATGTATATATCTGATATTTGGAAGATTTAGATTCTAACTCTTATGTAAATGACGTAAGTTCTTAGGAGTTCAGTCATATTTGCATTATTGAACAAATTCCAAGTTATCACAATAGAAACAGAATCTTACAAATCGTCAAAACCCAGCATTCCGTTGGACTGGTTGTCGAAGAGCAGGAACAAGCTGTGCAAATTGGCGATTGTCACTTCATTCCAGCCCGGGAACCTCTCCACCACCTTCTGCATACTCCAGCGACGGTCTTGTTCTTTCATTGCCTATATCAATATGTGTATATAATGATTGATGCGATAACTGTGTCATTTTTAGAGATCCAAATTCATGGTAGTAAGTCACAAAATAATTAAAATTTCGTTGAAGTAGGATTATTAGGTACAACTTATACAATTACACAAATTATACAAAAAATATTTATTACAATCGTTTAATACACAATCATTTATTCTATCTTCTATGTACTTTCAAATTTTTCGGCTTTGGTTTTGACTGAAACTAGAAAAGGTGCTGAATATCTGGTTACTGTTTCATTATTTAATACGTGCGTAGAATCAACTACGGAGGGCGGAACATCAGACGATGAACTGACCAAGAGAGGCACTAGGAATACCTCATAATGCTCTACATGGCGCAGAAGATGACACGGACTGGTGAGACACCATCAAGAGAGTGTGTTAGCTCCTTTGTGTTAACAAAGGAGCCACGTTCCTCTACATTAAGAGAACGAGTCACCAAAAAGAAGAATTAACGGTACTTAATAAGAACGAACGAACGAAAGATCAGTAGTTCTTTACTTACTGGCTTATTTTTACCTGATTATACTGGCGCTGTTCAGCCAGCCTTTTATAAAATAGGTCCACCAGCTTATCATAATCTGTCATGGGTGCCTTTATTATTTCCGTTGCTTGCTTCTTGGGCTCCCCTGTAATTTATTTTCGATAACATTAATTATACAACCAATCGAAACATGTAAAATTAGAAATACTTGTAACCTAAAGACTTCCATCGAGCAACATTGTGGCACTTACAATTTGTAAAGAAAATTTTCATAGCGATGAACAATTTTTATCATGTAGTTACGCCAGATCTTTTACTGGATAAGCAGAGAGCACTGTTACCAATTATCTTTATCCTTACAGACCTGACTTGGTTTCTCTAAATTCATCACTCTCCACTTAAATGTACGCCGGTTTCTGAGACTTCTAGCTTTCCAGTGATGAATAGTAGGAACATATATTACGCACTTGATTGACTACTTTTCATCATCAATGGAATGAGCAAATGAGCAAATCTTACCAGTAGCTGTGAAGTCCTCCTGCCTGTAAAAACATATTGGTTTCCTTTTCACTGGATACTCGAAAAACCTACCCAACCCTGAGAATAAAGCACTAACTTGATGTCCCATTGCAATACATAAATATAATATTTATTCTATCAAATAATATTTGACAGCGACCTTTGACACCTTATATTTTTAGATATTATTCTAAAAATGCAAAGCGAAAAAGTACCATCGAATTAATCCAATTTTTATATAAAGAATAAATTAATAAAATGGCATATAATCCGCGATAAAATTAAAAAAAAATATGTAGCAGTAAAAAAATTTACTACTCAATTTTTATTGTTTAAAATTTTAAAGTATTTGTCTGAGCGTCATAATTTATATTATATCGATTGAAAAATTAGCTGTAAGTATAAAGGCGTCTTCTACCGACTCTTAATGTACTATTTATAAAATGATCTTCACCATGCCGCCTAAGAAAACTAAGATTTCTCGAAATGCTTTTTATGAGAATAATGTAATGCCTCGTCGGAGTGGGGGCGAAAAGGTTTTGGTGGCTCGTCACGTATACCACTCAGGGAGCTTCGGGTCATCTCGGCTGTTTCCGTTGACCCTCCCCTGTCAATACTTTGCTACCCTCTGTTTGACTCTGTGTTCCCTATTTTACTTGTAGCATAGTATCAGGGCAATAATACTTCATTATGAACACAAGTAATTTCAAATATATTTTAGTAAGCAACTTGATATGTTGAATACTAACACGTTTTTATTTATTTATTTGTTCTTTATTGTTGTTAACAAAGGGCGGACTTAATGCCAATTGCCAACCCACGTTTAGTACATATAACAAAAAGTATTGTTTCTTTTCTAAATAATTTTAATTTCTTATTATCTGCATATCAATTTTAATGGCTCTTTAAATCAAAAGATATTTTAAAACGTAAATAAATTTATGTGATCTACTTCTGTACCGTTATTAAAGTTTTACATTATTTAAATATCTTGTTCCTATCCGAAAAGGCTGAGGATAAGGGATCCAGGGCTGCAAATAAAACACCAATATCTATCAATCACTTGATTAATTTTTAATACAAAATTCCATTAAAAATTTCAAAAATTCCATGACATATATAGCGTCACGCACAATTGATAAGATTATAGAATCAAGGTATGATTTACCGAAAGGATAAAATAATGTAAATGAAACCATGGTAAGCGGTAAATTATTCTAAATTAAAATATAGGAACATTTTTAAAATTATTCAGTCTTTTTCCTTAACGACAGGAGTGTAACGTAAGAAACATTTTATAAAAAGAAAAAGAAATAAAAGGAAAAGACTGTTGTCGACTGGCGCGCAACAAAACATGTTCAATGGGACGCGCGGCGCTCGACGCGTGCCGCGGAGCGTCGCGCTGGAGACTATACATTTTGGACGCATCATTTATGGGGGTAAGAAGTATCGGTAAGTATTGTTCTGCTTAATCTAGTAGACAACAGACTTCTAAAGCGGTGATTATACCACCGCCTCGATATCAGTCTTATATTAATGTTACAATCAATCAATTAATTAAAATTAAACCGAACGTGAGGTAGAGCGGTTATAAAAATTTGAACACAACTGTACACGGCAACGAGCAGCGACCTTCATTGACAAAACTACATAAATAAATAAATGTATAAATAAATCTGCAATGACTGGCAACTAACATCAGCACACTAAAAGTACTGGCTGATATGATGCATAAAATATATTAAACAAAAACAAAGCTATTGAAAACGTAATATAAATATATAAGCGAAATGAATAGTAAAATTTATCCTAACTAGAATAGTTAAATACTGAGACTAGCGCACAAGCATTTTAAAATCAGCTATTAAAAAAAAATTTATAATTAAATAAATTACTACATGGGACTGTATTTTGATAATATAACACACCGTAACCAAATATGGATTTGCAAATGATAAATATAATAAGTAAATAAATAGATATTAAATTATATATATATATGGGACTGAATTTTGATAATTTAAAATATCAAAACGAAAAAGGACTATACAAATGATAAATATATGACAGTAAATAAATAATATGTCAGAATGCCTCTGCTCGTTTCCACATAAGCCGCCCCACGGGGAGCGCCCCGACCTGCCCGGGCACAACTACGCTCTGACCCTGAGGCTCGTGTACAAAAATACTGACTTAACTAACTTATACAATGTGATACACTATCACTACTACGTTCGTCGCCCCTTTCCAATTACTATACAATATATATATATATATATACCAATTAAATCATTCAGCGCACAACGCTCCAATAGACATCTCTTTATAATAAATATATAAGCGACAAATTTGTGACACTAGTACAACTACATCAAGCGCACACTGACTGCGATATTTTCACATGTGAATATATTTTAAACAACACTTATAACTATATAGCCGAAGTCCCAAAGGGGTGACGAATGTAGACCAATAAATTACACTAGGACTAAACACAACACAAGCATCTATTTTAAAACAATTAAAATAGCACAAATAGAATGGCTCGATTGGCTTATTTGTTTCGCCTAAAAATCTCTTTTGAACGTGTGAAATATTATTATGCTGTTTTCGTGTTGCGTCGCATCGACGACACCCGACAAGTAGGATCTCACTCTCCCTCTCCCTCTCCCTCTCACACACTCACACGCACACACTCTATATCCGTTGATTGGAGCGACCGAGTCCGATCAATGGATAGGAAAGGCCCGTTGTCCGATATCGTATCGAAGGTAGGGGCCTGAGAGTGGTGCCAATAAGCCTCAGATTGCCATCCAGTTGCATCTTCACAGATTTGTCACAACATGGGGGCAGCAGAGCGGACAATCCGCCCCCAGTGGGATGTGTAGGATATCGCTAACGTAATGTCAAGGTATCAATCATACATCCAGGGATTGATTTGATCCAAACGTCAAAATCTTGTACAATATCACGCTACGGACATCATCATCGTCATCATTCACTGCTCAATTTCATTGTATCTATCACAAACCCACTATTTTACTGCTAGCTGCTAGCAGCTTTGACATAACTCACGATCATATCTCGCCTTGACTTTACGATTTCATCAAAACAAAACCACAAAAAAAAAAACAAAATTCATAAAATGCAATGCAACATTTTGGTAAAACACTTTCATAAAGTGGCAGTCTCAGTTTGGTTACTTACGAATACATTCTTGGTTATTTTAATTAATATTTCCTTTGAAATTTTTAGATACACAATACATTATATACATTTGTATATATATATGCTTGCTTCTTCCTCATAAGCAATCAATCTAAGACCGGCATTTGCGTATCGACAAAATTAATATAACAACATAATATATCTAAGAAGAAATACATAATGTTTATAAATCGGATTAATTTTATATAAATGCAATTTTCGTTCATTGAGTATATAGCTCCAGTCGCCAACTGTTAGTAATATAAAAGAGACGAGGTGCGTTTATAGACATGCATGTTTTCCGATACTGCTGTTCTGTTACAATTTTCCTTATACGGTCCATCAGAAAACCTACTTCTCTATGAACGCACCTTTCAAAACAAGAAGGCCCGCGACCAGATATAACTGACTGAATATTACGATGAAGATGTGAAAACATTTTGAAATTTCGAGGTGATATAACTATAATTATTATTATACAACCATATAGACGCGTAACACAAACGGACAGTAGGAAATTTTTTATTATATTAGATCGAGGACCTCACACCTGGTATCAGACTGGTTACATTCTAAGAGTGTACAAGTCAATACAATGTTTGGGATGCAGTGACTGGAGTTTGCTTTGCAAATCCATTGTTTAATTCACTTTTACTTGAATCATAATGATCGTCGCTACTTCATATTATTATTACTATTACTATTATTTATTACTTTTCATTATTATTATTATTATTACTATTATTTTCATTAAATCTGAGATTCGTAGTCGTTATAAAAATACCTGTCGTTTTTTTACACATAAGTAAAAAAGATACGAATACTTTGTGAAAAAAAAAAAATCTTTTTTTTCAACTCAATAATAAAAAAATGCATTTCATGCAACACATTATTTAAAAAAACACACCAAAAAAAAAAACGTAATACTTTAAAAAAAATGGCACTGAACGAAATGTTAAGTAATATTCGTCTCATCTCAATATGAAATTAGAATTACCCCGACCATACTAGACCCT
>DWED01000302.1:0-12157 GCA_018245795.1 Protelbella ruficauda | reverse complement strand
GTGTGTGAAGTCTGCCAACCCGCACTTGGCCAGCGTGGCAGACTATGGCCTTAACCCTCTCAATATGAGAGGAGACCTATATTCCAACAGTGGAATGATAAATGGGTCGATTATTATAATAATAATTAATGGATAATGTTTAATATTATATTATAATAAAAGATATGTATTTAATCGTGTTAGTTCACGAAAAAGTAGCTCAACAAACAAGGGACTACATCTAACAATCTAGAGTAAAGTAAGAAAATACCAAAAATTTGCCCTACATCAAATAAGCCGTTCTTAGTCCAAAAAGGCCCTTTTGTTAGATAACAATTATTAAATACTTCCATACACAAACAGACAAGCTTTTAGTACGGATTTTGCGGGTAATAGAATTATCTTAGGCGAGTTAGTTTTGTGTCGAGGCAGGGAATGGCGAAATATTAAGGATTAAAGCGTGTTTCATGCTAATTGGACTGACCACAAAGTGAATTTTGATGAAAACATCACATGATTAGGAGTCTGTTATAACTAAAATAATAAGTAAGCTTTGTCTTTTGTTAGATATCGCATAAAAGCTTAACCAAGCTTACTCCGAAACAGTCTATTACGTAACAATGGTATGGAATGAAGGTAAATTTGAAAATTAAGATGACACTAACATTTGAACGCCAAAAAAAGAACAAGTATTACAGACATCGTCAATATATAACTATTAACAGATAAATATCAATAGACTAGAATTTGTGCACCATTTTGTAGCTCCTGTTATAGGTAAAAAAATAAGAGAAAAATCGTAAAAGAAAGATTCGCGTAGCTATTAATTATTCCTGTTATTAACGTAAATAATAATGAAAACGTATTAAACTTCATCGAACGTATACTCGATATTAAGGGGTTTCTTAATATATAAAAAAACGCACATGAACTATGACGAAAATAAAATATATGTTGCTTGTAGGTGAACCAGCAATTCGATCAAGATATGCTAGACTTATCGTGCTGGTACCCCCTGAGCCTCCGAAAATCAAACCGGGTACGATTCTTCAAGCAGTCGAAGATAGAGAAGTCAGCGTTGAATGTGTTTCTGTTGGCGGGAAGCCTGCAGCAGAGGTAAGTAATCTATGACTGTAAATAAGGCATACAATAGTTGTTTATATATGGAAGACAAAAAATCCTAAACATCATGCTGTCCTTAGCAGATAAGTTTCTCATGTGTTTTTTGAAAATATTAAGAAAGGTTTAACACCCAAGGAAATAGTCCTAGATTTTTTGAAAATTGTATTTGCATTTTCTCTTTTTTGTTTTCTAAAATGGTAAACCGGCTTAAAAGTCTAGGCCTAAATAGGTCATATGTATATGTATGCAACACATACATATACATATGACCTATCTCAAAACGAGATTATTTTTAAATCGAGCATAAATTCATTCTTATCTGAAAAAAAAGGTTGAAATAGATCTTGAATATCAGTAAAATTTATATTTCTAGCACATTCTTCAAAGCAGAAATTACATTGCTAACAATGCATATTCAGAGCGCACAAAACGTTTGCAATACATTCTGTATCATGGATATTGTTCTTTTAGATCACGTGGGTCGATAACGAAGGTGGCGTCCTGAGTCAAGGTGTGACATATACAGTGGAAGAAATGCCCGATGGCCGAAGATTCACTGCAAAGTAAGTAATTAATAAATGGAATTCAAATCAATAGGTGGTAGAATCTATGAAACTATTTACGCATGTAAGGATAAGGTCTTTGGATATGGTCTTTTGGATATGGTCTATTGGATAATGGTCTGTTGGATAAGGTCTTTGTTTAGCCAGAGTTATCGTTGTATTCCGTTCTTAATAGTTTGAGTAAAGAAGTAATACTAAGATCGTTAGTGTTATTGCCCTGAATTTTCAAAGAAAAGACTTAATGTCAGTGTTGTGGATAAAATAGAATTAGTTATATTACTCATCCCTGGTACAAAGCAGTGAAATTTAATGCAGATGTACTGGTTTGTAGGAAATAGACCTTAAAATTAATTTCTTGAGCAGGTCTGTTCTCCGCCTCCGTCCACGAAGACACCACCACAACCAGACACTCACCTGCCAAGCCCAGAACACAGCGGATAGAACGTATAAAGCTGCCACTGTTAAATTGCAAGTAAGTGATAGTATATTCAATGATAATATAGGTCAGTATTAAGGAAGGATATTGCTGTAATCAATGAAGGTGTTTAAAAAAAACTTATTTGGCTAACACTTTTGCAACTACATTGAGTTTACTGACTATGTAATTTTCACACCTATAATCAAACCGTCACTATAGAAATTTGCTAATATTGGCCTACCACTAAGACGACAATTGATCATAATAAGTAAAAAATAAAACGATTTTTTTTAATTACGACACTCTCGTAACATATATTTTAAACGATCTTCAAACGTTAATACAAAAAAAATACGTATGAATACAATGAAAATATTAACTATGTTTTTAATTAAATCCTAGCGGTAATAGTTGTCATTATCGTATCTTTTATGTATGTCTATAATCCGCGTATCCTACAGATGTCCCAACATGATAATTAGATCTCTAGTTTAATGATGTTAACACTTACACGGCTACATTTAATTTTAATAATATAAAAAGCCAATGTTATGGCTTCGATATTTAAACATGCTGATTGATGGTATTTTTTAAGTTTGAATTTGACTCAATATTTTCCTTCTTTTGACACCATCAATTTTACTGGACGAATTTCACCAAAGTATTTCGTGCCATATTTCGCTTAACCAACCATAACAACAAAGTATCAAAGGCTCCAAGAACCGTAATATTCTCAAACAGATAAAGCAATAGATATCGCAGAATCAACAGTAACATTTGCTACAGGTGATCAGTTAGAACAGTTGTTAGTTCTAAGTTGGAGGGAACTATCTGAGGCTCTATAAATCCATCCACTTAAAGGCTTGACTTACGATTTCCGCTCAACAATCCATTTAGTTGGAAACGGGAAATCTGCTCAAATTATTTCCGATGTAGATTATGGAACTTTACCGGTTTAGATAAATGCACTCATTCATTCCTATACATGTATTGAAACAAATTAAATATTAAATTTACGTTTGTATGTAGTACTGTAATAACCATATCCTTTTCGGTGTTTGTGTATGTATTGAAATGTCTCTGGAGTGTAATGTAATGTGTGCGTCTTAATTTTCATCATATTTTTTTAGACCACCAAGAATTGGTGTCATACCTATGTATATTGGTTCAATAGCAAATGGGTTATGGTTTTCTATCATAATGAGATCATCTACGATTGTCACGCACTATGTTATAAAGTAATAAAAATCAAAACAGCTCTCAACAATTGCTTTTGTCATATGGTAAAAATTCATAATCAATTGCTAATATCTGTAAATATCATAGAACATGATGTCTCTTTGCTCATTTTCATGTGGCTTTAGTTAAACAAGACAATGTATTAACATAATTTGAATATTTGCTGAGCTTGAACTTGCTTTTCTACCATTAAACCGTCAATGAATAACTAAAATGGCATAAACATTACAATTTTTTTGCTAATTCAGTACATATGGAACTATTTTCAATCCTTAGTCCACCGAGTCTTCCACAGCAAATGAACTAATGTGCCATATAACATACTTATTCATTGCCTTTATTGTTTTTATCAAATTTTATTACGCCTTTATTGCTATTATTATTATTATTGCACGTTCTAATCCTCCAAGATATATACCATCAAACTTCGGCTACACCATTCCAACCACTTTATTTCCATAAATGGCTCTCCCCTTAAAACGAGATAATTTGATACGGCGATTAATAGAACGTTTATTTAAGATTTTATGGGGAAACTTTTCCTGGGAGCCTATTTGGATTGCATAATTTTTGTGTTAAAGATAGGTACAGCAGAAAAAACTCATCTGCGTTTTGCATTAGACGCTTCTTGCACTGCGAACTGGTAGCGATGTTAACGTCATAAATTTCAAGCGCGAATGCAAAATTTTTCAGACGTAAAAAAATGGTTAAAATTCCTGAATGCGTCTAGAAATTTTAGGATACTTTGAATTAACGGTGAATAACCGACCTCACTACAGATGATCCGTGTAATTTGTTTAGTTACGATTTCATTTTTTTATGAATATCTTTGTATATTTGTTTCCTATTCCGAAAGGTAATATTTTGTGAAACAATGCAACGGAAAAACTGTGTGATAAGAGTATATTTCAAATTAATTATAGCCATTTAATTTGTCGTCTAATTTAGGCAATTCTTAATTAGTAATTCCTTGAAAATTCTCTGTAATATCTTTTATGGCTTTACGAATCTCGCCGATAGTAAAACGAGAATTTCTGAGATAGAACGGTCTTTCATATTAGCTCGTGAAAGCTGAGAGGAAATTTTCATTATTGTAATTGGGCCGATTTTTCAGCTGTCTCTTAACCGTATGCCTAACCGTAACATTTAAAACCTTTGTCGAATCTTACATAGTTTTCGCACTAAATTCGTGTGAAAATTTTTATTGCCAATGTTTTGAACGGGCTTGCCAAAAAGTTCATCGGTTCATGCTTCTTTAGTGTTGGATGCTTTTGCAACATCTAATGGAAACTGAAAAATCACAGTGCGTCAAATTTAGCGGCTCCTACCCATTTGGAATTAAATGGGATCAGCTGCTTATTGTAATTGCTGAAATATGGCTACACTTATGAAAATTTGTTGAGCATTATTATCGGTATGTAGTAATCAGGAATGTGATGAACGGCAATATCCTGCAGTATACCATTGTTTTCGTATTTGTTAGGTTGTGACCAGCAGCCATGGTTTTGTTAATGTATTCTTTCGATACATTGACAACTTTTAAGTGATGTTATGATAAGATCCCTTATCATAATGCGACGTATGAGAACGGAGTAGTCAAAAGCTTTAGAAAGGTTACTGCAAAACTTTTTGGTGGTTTTTGTTTTTCACGTACATTACCTTATCTTTTTAAATTGTGTTGAGAACAACGTAACATCACGCGTGTAATCCCCGGAGAGGTAGGCAGTATAGTGTTGTACACACCCACGTTTTACCAGTTACGTTTACGTCCCATGGAATAGGTGGTGAGCCTATTGCCATACATCGGGCGCAGATCCAGACTCCAAGTCACTAATAGAAATTCAAAATAGAAAAATCCAATAGTACCCGACCCGTGATTTGAACCCAGGACCTCCCGATCGGCAGTCGCGTTTGCTACCATTCGACCAACGAGGCAGTCGAGTGTCGAGAACAAATCCGATAATTCAATAATACGATAAAATAATGGATTTATCCTACTAAATTTATCTGTATTTATATAGTTCTAATATTGTGATTAGTGCCGTGAGAGAAACTAGCAAGAGCGAGCATGATGTAGGTGCGCGAGAGAACGCAGTAGAATGAGAGATAGAGAATATGCGGTTGTAAAGGTGTTAATTTAAATATTCTAACAAGTTTTCTGCCACAAGAGTAAATACAAATAGCAGTGTATTGCTTGTTGAAAAGGGGGTGGAATTATCTATTCATACAAAGGTTGGCTGCGTCAGTGCCACCCCCACTTATTTGCCGCAAAGCGTAATGCGTTTTTATCTACACTGTATCGTTAGCCGCATATATACGCGTATAAGCTAATCCATCTTAATCCACAGAAACAAAAGCTTTTTGTAATACATTTCATGATAAAGAAAACCTGGCATGAATATATATGTTATGTGTTAAACCTACCTATACCCATATTGTTATATAAGTATGATGCAATTCGTCTTTAGCACAGTTTTGTTTCAAAGCGTGTTTCTAAATCTATATCTCTTTAGTCCTTCCTTACAAACGCAAGGTGGAAATTATTCAACAAAAACGTGAGACGAGAAAGACGGCGTAGTACAAAAACGCCAACCTCGTTAAATATGAAATTACGTTTTTGGTCGTTCCGTTGGAAATATGCATTCTTTTTAGCGATAGCCCGAGCCGTATATATTTACATTTCTAAATTATTTTGCATAATTATAGTATTCGTTTTGACGTTTTTGCGTAAAATGCTGCGAAGGAATTTTTTAATTCTTAACTCCCAAATATCCAATACGTTTTTCACTCGCAGTCACGTATATTTTGTTAACGAATGTTTAGGAGACATATAAAGCCACGTTTAAAAATCATTTAATTAAATCTTGATTATTATCTACATTTGTCAGTGAAATATTTTCTTGGTGGAGTATGATTCCAATACTCAAATTTTGAAGGATATATTAGATTATTGTAATCATTGTATCTGGCTAAATAGATTTCGATAACTCTTGTACTTTTAGTTTTTTACAGACCGTATTATTAGTGGTCTCTACGTTTTTACCTTCATAATAATAAAAGATCGAAATAAAACTTAGTTGTTATGGTAAAAATAAAATATATTTATTATGGTCGTCAGAAGTACGACCATATTTAAAATAAACATTAATAAATGTAAAAAAATATATTTCACAAACCTTACAGAAAACGACACAACATATGAACATGTAAATACTGTATTTACTGTAAATTAAGAGACGAGCAGATACATGCTCATTGAATATTTCTGACTTACGTAGTCCTGTTTACGTAGTCAGAAACAGTGTGTCACAGTGAATAGAAACCCGCAGTGACATAGAGTAATTGAAATATACAATATGTCTTAGTTTGACATGGAATAAAGAATTGGAACTGTCTGGAACGTGGATTTAGGTTATCAGTATAAGAACGTGTATGACTGAGTGCTAGAAGCGACGACCAAATTTCTTCTCGTGACAACTTATTTTATTTGACACATAATGTTCATTATTAAAAATTCGATTGTCCATTTCCTTACGTTGAACGACATCAAAACTATTACTATAAATTTGTATGTTTTTGAACATCTAGCCTTTCGTTTTTTGCTTACTATGAGACAAAACCCTGATCTCATTTTATACTTGCTCGAAGAAAACAAATTAAATAAATCAGACATGTAGTCTTGACTTAAAGTTATAATAAGATCGGAATTATTAGATGATTTATTAGGTTTCAGTTGTAAGGCTACCATTTATAAGGATATAATGAAATTCAGTAGACAGTTTATTTAGAGTCTTCGTAAATTTAAGTTTGAAGGGCATAAAACTTGTCTAGTATCTTAAAAAGTCTCTCATACATTGGCGTAGGCTGTATATATATGGAACATAACGAAAACCATTGCTTTCGAACAGATCTTCACTTTTATATGACGGGCTATTTGCTAGTTTCTACGAGTATGCTCTTAATTTGAAATTATGGGAAAGACTCGTACTCAGCAGCGGGGGTTATACAAAGGGTACAAATTTGACAAATGTTATTTTTGTATACGTTGATTGCTAGCACTAATTTTTCGGCTAAGTATGGTGTAAGGGGTCAGCTTAGCAGAATTTCTGAACGAGAGATTTTAGCAGTGATATCACATCTTTATTGTAAACATAAAGGATCAAGTGATATAAAACGCGTTTAGGACCGTCGCTGAAAACGAATTTAAAGGTTCTACTCGAAATCGACAAGGCGAGGAGTAACCCGTCTTGCCCGCCACGTTATACAGGGTTCCACTTCATCATTGGCGGCAGTGCTGTATATCCTTAGATAGGGTTTTAAGACTTCAAAGTTATTGGATTATAATGTACTTTAAAAACACAGTTATTATATGTTTTGACAAGCATACTCGTATGTATATCTCTCTTTTAGGATCAGCTAAATAATTATTTCAATTCTCGACTAAAATATTCCAATAAATAAATATAGCGATGATTGTATTCTTAAAATTTCTCAATTATTTTTAAACATACTTCTCTAATCATATTTAAGGTACTATAACCATAAAATAAACCAACCAACGTAATTAATATCTTAATTTAAAATGTGTTCAGAGCCGTCTAAAAGAAACTTGTTGAAAATGAAAAGAGATTATTTTATCGCGAGATAAAATCCACGAAGCGAAACATATCCAATAGACACAAACGACATATCCCGAAATAAACTCTGTTTTCCGCTATGCCAATCAACATCGCTTTTGCTTAGATGGCTAATGGACTCCAGAATATATCAATAAAATAAAATCCGACCTAATAAAATAAAGCCCACCTCCAACTCAGCTTGCACACACATAAATTACACCCTTAAGCCAAGCCACCAATAAACGGATATAAAGAAAGGCTGAACGTAACGAAATAAAGAAACAGACGCCAGTGAAAAAAGTTCACCGCAATTTTTGTACGTCTTCCTAGAAAATTCGTCGAATCGGCTTCTCGGAGTGTCCACTATCATTTGACCCACGAGATTTCAGCCGCGGACCTGAAACAACTTCAATTGACAAGGTCGTTAAGAGGCGGGGGGAGATCGAGTGAAGCTGGTCGTGGTTTTACTTTAGTAAAGTGAAAATAAGAGGGCTATGTAAGGATCTAATTTCAGGACGGCGCGCTAGAAGTGTCAGCAGATTCGGTACAAAAGGAACGGAAAATTTTAATGTGAGATTCAATCTGACCGAATTAAATTTACAGAACTTTAAGGAATTATGGGTGTTCAGTATTTGCCTCCATAACTTGCCAAGATTTGAACAAATTAAGTTTTAAACGCACCCGGCAGAAATTTTCTTAAATATGCTTTTTTGTGTCGTCCTTTAAAGCTAAAATCGCCAAATAATTCTACAAACCTTAATATTGCATACGGTACTTCAATTATTACGGTATACAATTTAATGCTTCAAGTTTTGTTTCAAAACTTTAAAAATATTCACTTTTTATAACTTGAACAATTTGAAATCTTTTTAGCATTTCTCTGGGAATGTCTTTCTTTGAAATATCACTGTCAGGTTCTCAGCTCCTACGCATTTCGCTTATTAAGAAATTACTTTTGATAACACGGTTTTCTTTCGTCTCCATGTGTAGATGAAGACGCTTTGAAAAATAACTCAGCCCTGACAAACTTAATTACCTTTAATCAGATTTTTCTCCGAATTATATTTTACGCTGGTGTTATCGTAGCTTATAATATGCAGTAAGTAAGAAAAATATTCTTCTGATTCATGTTCTAGTACCATTAATATAAGTTACATACATTGAAACTATTAATGTAGTTAATACATTTGTATTCGTTATTTGTTTGTCCATAAAAGTATTTACTATCAACTAAATGATTGTTTGATATATATTCGTATATATTTAGAAATATATTAATAATTTCAAGATACCTAAGAATTTCTTTTACTTCAGCTTATTAGTAATATTCTTTGAACCTTGTATGATCTTGAAACATTATCTTGGAAAATTATTTCAATGTTTTCATTATGTCACGACTAATAAGTCAGTCTGCCTGTCAAGATTGATACGTCTTGACACAGGAAAATAAAATGAAATAAATGAACGAAAAAATTTGATAAGCCCTTGACAAAACGCTTGTCAAAAGTCTTTCAACAATGGTAAGTTTTTAAAGGCTCTGTGTTCACTTATAAGAGAAGCTTGTTGGCTTAATTCCCTCCGTTTAAAAGGCTTCGTCTAGACTTAAAGCTTCATTGCATACAGTGTCCATTATGCTGAGCTTAGGCTGGAAAGAGGTTATCAGTCAATCGAATTTTAACAAAGCCAGGGAGGGCAGTTATTGTGTTAAACTATAACATTTTTGTATAGCTGCGGGTTTTTATTATTTTAAAATTTATAGTCGTCTATTTTATCCTAAGAATATTTTAATGCCCGCGTTTTTCATTTTACCGGTTACATCATTTTGCTTCTTCGATCATTTGCGTAGTATTGAACCATTACAACGGCTCTAAAAGTTACACAATTGTTGTTGAGGACAATCTTTATGAACCACAAAAATCTTTGTACTAACAATATATGTTGTTACGTTGTACATTATTACATAATAATTTGTATACATCTATGTGCCCATTTACACTAAGTGCCGCTAGCAAAATGTGTTTATAAAATTAAGTAATATGCATCTAAGAGAAGAAGGTAGCGATAAATGTTGTTAAACACATCAAAATACTTCACGTGCTCAACATCTAATAGAACACTCTAAAGAATGTCGAAAATTACCAGCAGAGAAAACAGGAAACGGTAAACATAACATCGACGAGCCAAGAGCTTTGCAAAGCCTTCGAGTTTCACTTTGCGATGCTTAAATTAATTTGAAGGATCTCGCTACATTACTAAAATCAATTTCGTCGCATTTTTATTCTATTTTCTTTAAAAAAAATTTGATCAAGCCTTAATTGGCTCTTCTGACGCGATTATTATGGTTCTTTCCCCTAGAAGAGAGACGTTATGAATATTAAGAGGCCATTACACTTTAGGATATCGTCTTTGGGGAGTTTTAATGTTCTTATTTGTTCCTGTTTTTTGACATTATCGGGAATTATAAATATCTTAAGGAAAATAACGGCGGAAATAACTTTCGAGGTGGTTTGAGACAATTTTTTATTGGAAGAAATACGCTTACTAAACGACACCATTTCTCTTGTAGTTAATAATACAGTCTTTTTTTGTTCATTATATAACAATTGGAAGTAAGTTAGAATATGCTTTAGTCTTTTCTACTATGCCCAGTTGTAACGTAACTTCACTATAACAGTTTCTATCCATCCATCCACCTTTATAAGTCCACTGCTGGGCATAAACATACCTTAATCGGTGAGAACCTACCCGATGCTGATACCTTTTGAATTCAGTTGATATAACGCTTTAACCACAAGGAAATAGATGGACTGCAGACCATATTACGTACTACTAGATTTGGCAGGTTGTTCTAAACATTGGCGAACAACCTGCCAAAGAACAAATGTTTACGGAATTTTCTTGAGTATTCATTATTTAGGGGTGACTAAACTTTTAACTTTAAACGTTTAACTTTTCTCTTGATGCGCCGGAGATGAAGCTTCACGGAAGAATTGTTCCTTCCTTCCTTATTTAGTTCAGTTTATTTACGCGAGCTACGAAATACGACCTGTCTCATTTATAACCATCATCATCATCATCAGCACGTCTGCCTCTACAATACTCTATCGAACGATACTTTCATGATTTTATTGAATCTACCGGATATCTTTAACGTCTTCGGGGTATTTTATAATAATAACAATGTTTAAAATGGAGTTTCCAAAATGTAACTATTTATTGGTCTCCTCATATTGAGAGGGTTAAGGCCATAGTCTATTATTATTTATTACGTAGATTCATATTTTATTGATCTTTTATTCATTATTTCCGGTTAATATTTTCAAATAAACCATCAAACGCTCTGCAGCTCTCCACTTGCCAAGCCTATGCATCTATGAGCGAGCCAATTCGAACACAATCCACGTGTTGAATATTCATGGAAATAACTCAACAGAACTGCATAATCCAGGACGCATCGTAGATATTGCATACGAATGGTCTCAGCGTGTGTGACTTCGGGTTAAGTTGTACATAGGTCATTTGGTAATATGTCACCTGGATACTTGATTTGTTTATATTGCAGGATACCAGGTATAGGTATGGGGATATTTATAGGAGGAATATTGTGGATATTATAGGGGATATATAGTGTGGGAGTAATAAAATTCTGCTAAATTGAAAACATCTCGTTAATCTATTATTAAATATTTATTGAAATAGATATTTGTTTCGCGGCATAAGATAACTCATAGGAGATAATAAGTTTCTCACTCAAGTTCGAAAGCTTAGTTTCTCAGCGTATGTCAAACACAAGTTTGTAATTCCTTTTCCTTGTTTTAGGTACAATACGCACCAAAAGTGAAGGTATTTGTGAAATCTGGTGCAATTAATGGTCGGATACAGGAAGGTGAATTGCTTATATTGGGTGTGTATCTGATGTTTATATTTTATGTCAAAAATGATATTGCACCTCTGGTTGCAAAGACTTCTGTTGGGCAGAAAAATCACACAACGGTCGAGAGATCGACAGACATGTATGCAATTTTCTGGTGATAACAGCCACTAATTGTTAATAGCTACTGCCCATACTAATTATATTAGTTTCTAACCAATATTGTATACCATTGTAGTTATATCAATTTTTATATTATATTACATTTTATATTATATTATATAACAGAAAATTATGGAGAAAATTCTATGACCATGTCTCCTTTGTACGGTGCCGTATTTCTTTC
>DWED01000301.1:0-12160 GCA_018245795.1 Protelbella ruficauda | reverse complement strand
CAAAGTGACAAGCGCTGACAGAACCGTAGGGCGCCCTGAATTTCTGCGTCAACTAGGTTCGAAGCTTGTAATATGTCAATTATTTCGCTACTGAAGTAATGTATTTGATAAATTTTAGAAAAACATTATTGCCGCCACTGAACTAACTGGTATTCGGTCAATTTTGGAAAAACATCATTATTTCCCCCAAGCCGCGGTAGAGTACATGTACACATTTGAAACGCTTCATAAATTAATTAACAATGAAGCTCCCATCTTACTAAATGTCAGTTTGGAATCTTGGAGAATATTTTTTTAAATCAAACAGTATTGAGAATACTTTATTGGTTTGCACAAAAAAAACTGTTGCGATAAATCGAATGGCACGCGATGTTGGAACCGTAAGGTGCCCTAAATCGTATTAATATGGCTTGAGTTGAGTGACAGTATATATCCTCTTAGTGTCATACTTGCGTTCGAATTGGCGTGGTTCTATTGAAACGTGCCTTAGTAGATGACAAGGTCCATTACAGTGAAACGATGTGCTAATACTGGTGGTGTGCTGATTGTTATGCGACATCATCCTATGCATAATTGTGCATTTAAGTTTAATTGGCTTCTGTACGCAAGCAGATCATCATCATCATAATAAACCCTTTTATTGTACTAGCATTGAATGGGTTTCCCCTGAAAATGACAATATAAAAAGCCTTGGTTTACCACGCTGACCAACTGCAGTTTTCCAGACTTTGTCTTAAAGATCTTTATGTAGCACTCTAAAACCTTTAGATCTGCTTTCGCTACTTTCCTTCGCCGTTACAACCAGTGTTATTTTTAAAGCTCATATAGCATTGTGACGTAATATGTGTGTTTCTGGGAACTGAACTCGAGACTTTTGAATATGAGAGGCAGAATTCCAAAGCATCAGGGTATGTATTACTATCGGTCACAATTGAATACTATCAGTTAACTAAAAGTGTTAACGGGTATTTATGCATTACCACTAATATTTATATCATATATGTGTCCAGCGCAGCCTTCTATATACTGTTTGTATCTTTCTTTCTATGATAGTTATGACGTAATGAGAATGGCACCTGTGTTTTATTTCATTTTTTTATATTTCCCTATACCTTTTTAATTTTAGTATAATACACACACCATCTAATAATACAATATGAATAAAAGTAGTTATTTACTCATTAACAGTCATTCATTCTATATTTGAAAAAAAAAACATCTGACTTCTTTTAATAATTTTGACTGATCATCTTTTTATCGGTTTTCGAAAAGCTGTCACCACTTGATCGGTAATCAACACTTTCTCACGCAACTGTACTTGTTTTGTTTTGACACATGTTAAAGTTAGGCTCACTATAATTTCGTTTATAATGTCGGATCTAACGCCGCCGCGCCGCGTTTCATTATTGAACGTATTAAGGCCAAACAAGTGAAAGTATTTTAATTTCCCCATAGTTCGGATATACACAAATATTGGCTAGTTTTTTGTTAGTGTAATTTCGATAATAACTCTCAACTTGATATTGCATTGAATTACGTTTTTTTTTACATCTTTTTAGCTTCATATTGCAATTTATAGTTTACCGGTTACCGAAAAGTACTGTGGTATACAAACGTTAATATAAAAAAGAATAAATATCTGAGTTACCCTCTGAAACCTTTTTAATCTGGAACCCGGATCTCCTTAAAGTTTATGCAGGTACGGTTATCGTTACGAAAATAGGTTGAAATATTGAAATAGTATTAGTTCCACGTTTCTATCAGTACCTAATTAGACCCTTTTACTATTATCGTTAGTCATTCCTAGTAAATTATGACTAATGGGAACACATGGATGTGACTGTTCGTCCAATTTTAGAACCGAATTGTACTCACCGCTTGATTTTATTCCAAGAATCTGCTCTAGATATATTGCAATGCTTTTATACGAGTCTATTCTAGTTAGCGGTTGCGATGAGACGGACATATCTATAAGATATGGTTCGTTAAAAAAAAGCGTGTTCGAGAGATTTTTTCGAAATTTGGGCTAAATGGGCTGAGCGCATCCTTTAGACTTTTACTAAGTCGTCGTCGTCACATAACTGAGAGTCGTTTAAAGTTTTAATCCTTGTCCTATATATAAAATTTTACTACCATCTGTAATATTGAGCTATGCAAGGACGTTGGAACCTGTAATTAACAAGTGCAATACGTTAGTCCTTGCTTGACTCATAGAAAAATACTCGGTGACATAATTAGGTCAAGGCTCAATCGTATTCGTAATCGTGTACGTCAGCTACATTTAAACGTGATCTTAAAAGGACGCCATGATCTATGAATAGAACGATGAGTTATGAGCAGAATTATGATCTATGAACAGAACTATTAATTACGACCATGTTCATAGAAAATAACTATGAACAGTAAACAGACTTATGAACTACGAACAGAATTATGAACTGTAAACAAGATGAACAGAACTAGTCCAATCCAAAAGACACACACACAATGAATAGAGGAATATATAAGTGAAGTATTTTCGTGATAAATTAGTAAGAGACTTTAAAATTTAAGGAATATTAAAAGTAAACCTTGAAGTCCACGGCGCTCTACATAATTTCAAGGCATCAAAAACTATAAGAAGTTTGATACACCATACGAGTGTTTTAACTTTTTAAGAGTGGGACATGGTTATACGTGAAATCGTATTTCATAAGCATCTTTATTAATAAATCGCCATTCTTACAACCGTATGGTAATTCTCATAACTCTCCCCTGTCCGTAACATTGAAATACTTCAAAATATTTGTGGGGCAAATAATATTACTGAGTAGAATTTGCCCGTTTTTCGCTTTGTTGTAAATGTTTGAGAAACTCGAGAAATGCATAAAGTTTGAATTGAGAAACTTTTCATTTTTCACTTTTCATCAAAAGTACAAATGTAAAATTTCCATGTTGAAATATTATTCACTGGGAAGGCCGCCAAAATAAGTATAAAATGTTGTCTTGTTTTAAAGTTTAGTTCACTGTTAGCGTTTTTAATGGTAACCTCAAAACAGCACCAAATGACGTAATAGCAAGATTTAAAAATAGATCGTTTTAATTTGGAAGTTATGTTAAAGTATATACAAGTGAATATATTTTTCCTATGCCTGTTTTAGTATACTTAATAATCATGCTACTAACGTTATTATAGTAACAACCATTTTAATAACAGTGTTGATGACCTTTTTAAAGAGATACTTCCATATATTACGTTATACAGTAACGTCCTTATTACTTAGCTTATCGTGATATCCTTGACCTGGCTTAAGCTACTATAAATGTTGACATTCAAATCAAACACAGAATAACACCCTCGACAATTCTTAACCTTTTTAAGAAGCAAATACAAAAGTTGGAATAACAAGTAGTACTTCCTATAATTTCCACTTCAGTCATTATCATCGTAGAAACCGTGTTTGTGATTTTCTTGCACGATACGGCAAACTCTAGTTTTGAAGCAATATCGCTTGCTCATCTTCAGTTGATCGTTGAAATGCATTTGTCTATGAATAATTTATGTGCGTTGACGTGTACGTATGTACGTACATACATCGTTGAGTGAAACGGTTCTCTTTATGATAATACGCAACTCGAGCGTGTCTAGTGTAAGCCCAGTTTTTTCTCAACGTGTTGTAACATTAGATCATCCTCTAGCTAGACTAAGTGATTGGAACAACGAGTTAGTAATTCTATACGACCGGTAAGGCGTATCCCGTTATTAGCTGTGTTTCTCTACTGTTCAGGTTGGTCGCAATTTTAATTTTAGATCTGATTCCATCGTTGCGATCAGTATCATTGGTTTATTGTTAAGAAGATGGAGGAAGGGTTTTAACCGCGATGCTTCGTACTTGTTTATTTACCTTAAGACCTCTTTTAAGTTACCAACATAAAATATAGAGCCCTTGTCCGAAATAAAATTATTATTGTATGACTAATTCCAACATGAACTACATAAATTAGTTTCAGAATGGCTTTACGTTAAAGGTTTTCTTTATTAACCGAGAGAAAAATCTTTTTTTAATCATTTATCTCTCTACCTATAAGGTGTTTGTTTCTAATATTTGTGTTCTCAACCAACCGCTTGTTCGTCCATGGAAAATCTTATTTTTTAAATTTCTAGGAAATATGAGAAATATTTGCCCAAAATCCATTAGCGGTGGTGTGATTCACTCGTTCACTACACTAATGTGCTTACAGTTAAGTTTTCGTTTGTCTAGCCACTACGTCCCGAGTAGCTAAAATCAGTAGGCGGACAAGTCGGGGAACCATGCGAACTGACTCATTTAGCCCAGATATCAAGTCCAGCAATAAAGTAAATGTCGAGCTATCTAGGAATTCGAGTCGTATCTTTTCTATCACTACTGTAACATTTGCTAGGAATGTCAGGATGGCGTTAACTGATCCCGTTGATACTAATCTTAATCAACCCGTAAATCTAGTTGGTTCTTTATTTATTTTTCGCATACATTTAACCAAGGTGATAGGCAGACGTGCTACGTGGTCACCGTCTTCTACGGACATTTGCAACAATCAAATTGTTGCCAATGCGTTGCCAGCTTTGAAGGAGATTACTTTCATAATCTATTCATGAATATCTACTTAAAAATTTGTTTTGGGAAATGCACCGCGACCTGTGCTCGTATTTTTACCACAAACCTGTTTTGGGGACTTGGCAGGCTCACATACACAATACACCAGGCAATACTTACGGTAAAAGCACATTCAAATGTATTCAGATGAGAAATTAAACTTTAATTTATTCAGTTCCAGTTGTATGAATTACATTCGTTGTATGTACGGTGTTATTGTCCGATCTGTATTATTGTACGTGTAAAGAATGTTTATATATTAAATCATTTAAAGCTTGTTAAGCGACCTCGGGACGTGGGCCTGCATATTTATCCCCCTATTTGAATTCCAACGATAGTCGTAGAAAAGGAAGGACCTGTATTATAAGTCGCTTGCGTTTTTTTTTTAAATGTCAATACGTCTAGACGCCTTTTTATTATGTTCACAAATTTTAAAGGTATGTTTGTTCTGAAAGTTCATATGAAGTATATGCTGTGTGGTGGTATATGGTGGTATATGGTGAAGTAGTGATGATCTAATTGTTTAGATTTCTGGTAGCACTGGGTTCGAAATTGTGGCGTGCATTTCTTTAGAAAATTATGTGAGTTAAGTTTTTAATATCACTTGCTATAACGGTGAAGGAAAACATCGTAAGGCAACCTGTATATATTAGTTTTCTGTTCTGTTCTCTAAGGGGTGTACAATCTGCCAACCCATATTTGGCCATCGTGGCGTACTGTGGTCTAAACCTTTCTCATTCTGGGAGGAGACCCGTGTCCAACAGTGGAACGAAGAAAGGGTTGAACATAATGTAACATATGTATTATATGTAAAGGTTATGAAATGATTTCTTATAAATACATCCAGCTGAACCCTCCTAACAAAAATATTAGTCTTTTCACAAATCCACTTGGAAACCTTTTATCTCAACAATCCATTTGTCACAAAAAACGAAAGAAAAGTAACACTTACTTCCTCATTATTATATCGGAAATAGTTACGACACCGGGGTATCGGTATGAGGTATGTAGGCAGAAGAGCATTATAACAAAGTAAGGCCGATAAATCACTGGTACCGTACCGCGTGGTGTCCGACGGCGTGGGCGGACGGCGGGCGGCGGTGTTCCGCGCAACCGGTTCTCGGAGATCCTGAGATGAGGATTGAACACTGTGTAGAGATGACATAGACATTTTACTTACGAGAACTTCCCTGGTGTACACCGCGAAATATGAAAAAAATCTTTAATTTCCACAATAACAGTAGAACTAACTGTGAAGCTTGGACTGTTTTATAAATTACTAGTTGTAAACATCTTATTTAGATTTATAGAATATGTTGTAAGTAATTGTTAATTTTAATAGTACTGAGCTAACCGTGAAAGAAATCATCGCGAGAAAACCTGCAAGGTTGATAGTTCTCCATGATGTTGGTCTAGGATATATGTAGGTAATATACACACGAATATTACTATCTCAATGAAGACACATTATATGTAAATAAGTGATTATGATTGTTCTGGCAAGTTGTCATGACCCATCTCATTTTGAATGGAGATACGAGTTCAACAGTGAAACTATAAAGGTGTTAGAAGATGAATGTAAGTAAAACACATTGTATGTCGATCAGGATTTGTTAAATGAACGTATTGGCAATGTTGGGTCGCTTGTTATTCGCGAACGTAGAATAAGCGACCTAGTAAACGGCTACATAAGGAGTGTTTTGGCTTGAGCTCAGAACATATCTGAGCTTTCAACAGCATACAAACGAGAAAGTATGGTATGATATTGTTATGAGGACTGATTTTATTTACCAGATACGAATCTCGCTGCAGTATTCCTATAGTGCTGGCAAGCAATAGACGTTATTTAAAATTGTAGCTTTATATCCTTTCGTAAGCTCTTCAATGACTGGCGCTAGTTTAATGCGGATTTTAAAATGCACTGTTGTCTGCATAATACTTCAATATTGCTTTTTTAATTAACTATTGCTACCAAAACTGCGATTAAAACCGAACTCTGTGTGATTACAGCCTTTTCAATGGCCATGACCGAGCATAATTCTCTTTGGAAACCGCGAGGAACCTATATTATACTCCACCAAGTTGCATAATTTCAATTTTGCCTTGATAAAGGGTTAGTAGCCAACCCATATGCCAGATGTTTTTAAACCGCCTTGAAAGTGTCCGGCGAAGTTTAACGATTGTTTTCTAACCGAGATCGAGTGTTTGCTCGACGTGCCCACAAAACAGATAAATGTCGTGAATGTTGGCTACCAGCGGTCAACCATCCTGGTGTTGACAGCGCCTAGCTTCCCTAGATTATACAATTGGCAATGGCGTCAGGGCTACGAGGTAGCAATGGCACCTACTACCGTTTGCCACCTTTGATATCCCTTGACGAACAACATTTACGAAATACTACATGAATTCATTAAATGATATGTGTAAATGATATTAAAGTTAGAATAGCATTGTCCTCCAATTGATACATTTTATACTCATATCATACGGTTCCCTTAAAATAGGAACAAAGAATGTTGATACCCCTTTCGTTGCACTTGAAAACACTTGACATCTTGTTTGACTTTTTGTTTTGTAGCTTTGCATACTTTTTTATCTGTATGGTACATCTTCGTATTCTAAATAATCAACAAGTGATCATGTGTGTAAGCCACATACATAGGTATTTATGTAACTACGTACATTGATCCCAGTCCTAGTAAGACTAAGTACGAAGCTGTATTTATTATTTATATACATATATATGCTTAGATTATTGTCTTATATTATTGTATATAATTTAAAAAATTAGCTTGTAAGACTGACGTCTTTTGATATCGTGTCTACTACGTTGTATTATTCAATTATATTTGGAGATTATTCAGTTACGCTGACTGTTTAATAGACACAAGTACTCGTAGTTTAGTTGATAATTGTAAGCCTTATTTAAATCTACAAACGACCTGAGAGATATATAAAGATTGTAGCAAACGTTTAAAAACTTTTATATAGTAGTTACTTTCTTGTGTTTGATAAATTATTTATCAAAATTCATTCTTATTTGTAATTCCTGCAAATTTATCTATCAAATTTCATTCCTGTTTCGGGTACATAGATTTACGGAAAGTTTGTATGTATATGTTTGTAAACATTATCGTTAACCTGGACCCTTTATCACTCGATTGTTCTAGATACGATTTTAACTACAGTACGAGTAAGGTTAAAGCCACAATCTGCCATGATACTTAAGTGCGGGTTCGCAGATTTCCTACACCTTAGAGAACCGCGGAGACCTCAAAGTTCACCATTATTGCAAGTGATAATTAAGTCATCAAAATACTTGACGTTCTTGTAAGAGTTATTAAAAGATTTCTTATCGTAAAAAATATAAATTTAACTCGTAATCAAATCTAACACCTACGCATTAAACGTTGTGATTGGTCATAAATAATGACACCACATTACCCCGTACTGTCTTCCGAGCTTAAAACAAACCCATGGACATATGTACGTAAATGGGACCGCGGTTGGTATGTAAAGGGATTTTTTAATACGTGTGTAATGATGTACTTCCTTCGTGTGTAATAATAATTATGGTCGTTTCGTTTCGTGCTGTGAAATGTCCCGTGTTTATGTACCGCCCGGAGTAATTAAGGTAGTCTTTCCGAGTTCATTGTTCACGCTGGCGTGGGTCGAAGCAGCTTTGAGAGCCAACAATGGATTGAAATAATGCACCCCGCAGTCTTTTTAATACATTTAAACAACGTACCGTCTAACCAGCAGACGAGACAATGCATTTGTACGCGTTCTCTCTGGAATGAAAACGAAAATAACTATTTGGATTCGGTTAACGTTAGCGATCAAAATTCCCTCGCGACGTTTGTTCACGCTCGAAATTCTTTCATCTAACCTTTATGGTGGCACTTTAATCCAATTTGAATACTGTCCCGTAACGTAATGAGTTGTCCTACAGCTTCTTTATCTTTGTTCAAAACGATTATGCTCAATCGTTTGTTCAAATTAAAAACGTTTAAGAAAATAAACTTTGTGTACATTGATTTAATTTGATATTCTTATTCGCTGGATTCTTATTAGGGAGTTCTTATTTAAATTTGGAATGTAGACCGCTGTTCTGCGATCTTTACACGTTTATAATATATGCTAAGGTTATTGTAGGCGCAACTTATCGTCCAACGTCTGTCGCTGCAGTTCTATCTTGAAGCAGCATATGTAAGAAACAGTATGCTGTACTGTTTCTGTTAAAAAATCACCCTGCAGTGGTAGCAATACATTTGCGGCTGACGTCAGTTAAAATTTCAGCATTACATAAACAGCGAAGAAAAAGTTATGTTGGCCATATACATTTAGTAATATCAGTTTCCCCTACATCATTAATACAAGCTGTACACCTTTATAGAAAGTAATAGACAAGGAAAAGTAGGTCCATAGTACTAACATCATTCGAACTGAAAAGTGGCTTTCCAATTAAAAAGTTCTTGGAACTTTCTGTGTTTCTATTTTTATAACTGTTTTACTTGTTATCGTCGCCAATGGCCTGTAATCATAACTGAAATATTATTCTTAGAGGTAATACAAGTATACAGACATACATACAGATACAACTATACAGGTAATACAGAGAAATAGGTTTGTATCGTTCTGTTTAAATTTGCTTCGCCCAAGGCAAATTTGGCTACTTGCTCTGGAGTTGGGGGTTGCTTACTTAATAGAAAGCTTAGTTTAACTCAGATTAGATTAGAAACTGAATATGAAGTCACGTCCTGTCGGGATGCCATGCAATCGTCCAATTAATTACAACAGTACGGGTATAAGGTATTTGCAGATCGCTTGCAGACTGACTGGCTGCAGGGGACAATTGAACGTCTGTCTTCAGACGTCTGTTTTAATATTCGGTCAAATATTATAATTAGAAATATATAAATGAATTCTACGTAATGTAAATAAGTACAAAACCCTACGAAAAGTAAATGAAATTTAATTTAGCTACGGTTAATGTTAGCAGAAAACATGAAAATCCATAAGAGAAACAAAATAATATCAGTAAATATAGATATATTTTTATGGAATATCGCAGCTTATACGTAACAGGAACTTTCTCATCTGAGAGTGTTAACAAATTTAAACGCTTGTTAAAACTTTAAAATTGAATACTGGCGATCGTTGCAACTAAGTCGTAACTTTTCGCCCCACTTTCCGCACCATAGTTACATTTTGCATTTTATATTTAAAAAGAGCATTTTATGCTTTATATTAACTTCAAAATATAAAGAAAATGTTTTACAAAATCACATAAATAAAACTGCTACAGTTTTACATACGGTTGCAATCCAATTAGCATTTAAATGACTGCTTACGACTCTTGGAAATAAAAGAATTAATACTCCTAATTAAATACTAGAAATTGGACATTTCGCCAAGCTCCGTTATGGGGATATTTTGAATTCTTTTAAAATATTCCATTCGATTTGATTAATTGTTACTTAAATGCAGAGGTGATCAAGGAAATATGTCACTAAAGGTCGTGCGTCAAGTGAAAGACAGTGTTTAGTTTTATGTGACACTTATGTCATTGGCAAGTGCTGGCGCCACAGTACATCATATTCAGTAGTTTAATATTATGGTTGTTTTAAACTGCGTTCTCGGTATACGCTGCAGCCATTAAATGGAATGAATGGAACAAGCTCGGCGTTCCACTTTCCTCGTCGCAGCCTCCGCAGTTCCCGTTCCTATTTTGTTTCAGTTGTTTTTATATTGCATTATGATGTTGCAAGCGAGCACATAGTGTCCCCGTTTATGGTGAATGTTGAACAATTATTTGTACAACCGTTTCGGCTGACGATCTGTCCGATAATTACGTGGACGGAATTCTACTTGTTTTTTGTTTTAACGGTAATTAATAATAACCACAATAAAGTTTTACATGTACATACATATATATATTTTTATATACATATATAGAAGTGTACTTTAGTATACATTTGGTAATCTGGAGCATATCATATCTTAATAATGAACGACAAAGTCCAACAGAATTTCTATTAACTGGGATTTCATTTGGAGGTTAGAAGCGCCAAGTATTGGGTGGTTTGATACAAAATTGCTATACGTAGTCAAATAGTGTAGACCCGGCGTTGAACACTGAATTCTCAGTACAGTAGCAGAACCATTCTCTTTGATTACGTCTTCGCTTGTTTATAATATATGAATATCCTATATATTTTCTATATACTAGAACAAGTAATTTCTATGTATTTCAATGTGTTCGAGATTTTGCATAATATTATTAATGTAAAATACACATTCTTAGTTAACTTTGCTCATATTTTACATGACTGCCAATGTTTTATGTGTTTGTGAGAATGTCAATGGTGTATTCAATATGTACCTATGTACATATATTAAAATGAATGGAAATTTACAATATGACTTTGTATGTATTATCTTTATTAAATATCACTTATTTTTTCTCTGTCTGATTCTTCCTAACTCGTTTATCATTCCTTATTATGGATTTACAGTTTACAGCCATGGACAATTTGAATGAACAACTGTTGAAGTGGCATGTTTTAAAGAGATCTGTCGCTGAATGTCTGAAATTCATTTTATGCAGTAATTAAAGATTTATATGAAGTATGAAGTCTGCAGATATTCGTACATCATATATCGAATACATTAAACTCTCCTGTCGATTATTTATTAATTTTTATGATTCTTTTATCCTTGCAGTCGCGAAGCTGCGGGCAAATATCGCTCGTTTTATAAACGGGGCCTTGTCTCTGTTAGAATTATCTCCTCGGGACATAAAAACTTAAATATTACATTATAATTAATATGCTACGTTTGTTTAGGTGTGTTTTGTGCCATGATTTATTTTTTATCTGTATTATTAAATAAAATCAATTTTCAAATTACAGTTTATTTTAGTTTCAGTGTAATTAAAGTGGGCTATAAATAATTTTGTTGCTAATAATAAAATGACAAATTGAAAACTATTATGCACCTCGGTTATAATAAGAATTTTATTTAACAGATAAAGTCTCAAATAATTTTCTAATACTCCAATCTGGAGTAGAATGCGTTGATTTGTGATAAGCATTGTATCGAGATTTATTTCTCGCTTTTTTTTAGTTATCATTATCAGCTGACCATCAGCTGATATTACGTTGTGTGTACTGCCGCAGTCACAAAAGCCGTTCAGTACGTTATGTCGGTATATAAGAAATTCAACAATGTCGTTTAAGTAAATACCTACAATTTTACCCGTTAGTCGCCGTTTCTATTGTCTGAAGTACATCAGCAAAGATTATTTAAAAATAACTAACTCTATATTCAGTATAAAGCTTTCCTTCGAACCTATATCTTCATGAGGATCGGAAATTTGACTGCCTCGTTGGTCGAGTGGTTGCAAACGTGACTGTCAATCGAAAGGTCCTGGGTTCAAATCCCGGGCCAGGTGTTATTGGATTTTTCTAATTTAGAATTTCTAGTAGTGACTCGAAGTCTGGATTTTTGCCCGGTGTATGGCAATCGGCCCACCACTCATTCCA
>DWED01000300.1:0-12166 GCA_018245795.1 Protelbella ruficauda | reverse complement strand
CCACTTCAGCTTGCTAATCCTTTGGGCTATGTCGATAACTTTGGTTCTCTGTCGGATCGCCTCATTTCTGATGCGATTCTTCAGAGAAACGTCGAGCATAGCCCTTTGCATAGCTCGCTGAGTGACCTTGAATGATGTTTAAGATATTGAAATTATTTTTATGTATTTAAAATTTAGTACCCTTAGTTCATTGACATCCTTGGCCCCGGGATTTTCGTGGTATCGAGCAAGATAGGAGTTAGTTTGTAATTGGTTTAATATAAACATTTCACTGAACTGTTGTTTCATATAAATTATACAAAAGAGACATTATACTTATTTCTCGAGAACTTTTATTAAAAATTAAAACTTTCAATAAGAAATTTCAGCGTATTTTTCAGAAAAGTAAAAACAACGAATCGTCGTTTTAAATTAAGAAAGTATTCACGTGTCTTATGATCACGAGTCATCTTAACGATTATCCACAGTTATATTCTGTTGCAATTTGTGAAATATCTACTTAATTATTAATTCCGTTTTAAAAGCCAACATAACCAATTTTAAATTATCATTTTAATTATAAATTATTGACAATTATAAGAATTATCAAATATATTATTGTAACAATATTATTGTGACATTTTAATGATAGATTAATAAAAATTTATAAGAATTATCAAATATATTATTGCAACAATATTATTGTGACATTTAAATGATAGATTAATAAAAATGTATAAGAATTATCAAATATATTATTGCAATAATATTAGCATTTCAGTAGTAATAGTATTAGGAAGACAATTGGCAGCTGCAGTTCTGTTCATACAGTCCTCTTTTAACAGTGTCATATTAAGAAACAAGTTTTGGAAACTGTTAAGATATTAATTGGATTAAAAAGCTTTAAATATTTTAAAATATCATACTGTATGATTGTTTCCGGCAGCTTACTAACATAACATCGTCAGCAAACACATCTACCCTTTACTCATCCAAGAGTTGTTGCGTTTTGCATTGCCTCACTATACATATGGTTTGTAGAATTTAACCTCATCAGAGCTACCAGCGCGTCAATCGTCATATACGTAATGCCGTGTTTAAAATATTTCATGAATGTTCATTCAAGGTCAAATCCCGGTCATGCTTGGGGTATCATCAAGTTACTTCATATTGTAATATTCAAATTATTCGATGCGATACTTATTTGCTTAACTATTCGTGTAGTCTATTTTGAGAATTTCGTTTATATACCAACTTACATAATGCTGATATCCGCATCACTTTACTAAAATACGAAATATTGGCAGAATTAATTTAAGACGTAATGGAAATTATAGGACAATGATATTAATTATTCTTAATAGATATAATAGATATCTATCACGGAATTTAAAGTGACTTTAATTTGAGACGTTTTGTCGCATGTCATATGTGGCTATATATCGCTATTCCGAACATGAAAGTGGTTCGCAATTGTTACATTAATAGTTTTTATAGAATAAGAATTAAAAGTAACAAGATAACAAAACTAGAGCGTACTTTGTTTATTTGTTATGCTGCATCCAGCGAGTAGTAAATAACGTTCATTGAATTATTGTCACGTAGAGCCAGCACAGTGAATTAATTTTGAGTTTGTTCATTCGTAACACGGCTTCAGTACACAAATAAAACTTAGTGAGGTAGTCAAGTTGCTGGCTTATTTATAACTAAGTTTCCCGTTGCGACTATCTTTAAGTAACTTTGTTATTATTGTATCGATATTATGTTCTGTTTCATGATTTCTATAAAAAAATATTAGTTGACGAACAATTGATAACTAAATAAATCATTTTTTATTAAACTAAAAGACTAGCCTCGGATTAAATGTTAATGTGAATTTAATACCCCCAGAGCTAAGACGTGCGAATCACATTCAAATATTCTGCTTTTAATTTATAGGAAACACTTTTAATATAACGAGGGAGGACTGTTGAATAGGTCAATGTTTATTTTAAAAAAGTACAATACAAAAATACGAAAAAAACTATCCGGTTCTGACTCTACGACGATTGCGATACCTATATTTTTAAACATAAAACAGCGTTAGAGCAAATGATAAAATAAAATAAGAACGGCCTTCAATGACAATTTTCACATTTATAAAACTTAAAATATGTCGAACTTTCATGCAAAAATCATTCCCTATTTTATGCCCCCAGAGGACGGATGTACAAAAATTTCTTTCTAGTTCTCAAATGATATCTATATTCTGAAAAACCCTTCATAAAAATTACCTGATGAAATAGTTTCATCTGTGCGTTGATCAGTCAGTTTTCTTCTTTTTATATTTAGCCTATCAAACAGAGACGGCCCGCATAATGGTAACTGTTCATCGTCGTCTATGAACATTTGCAAAACCTGTGGCCTTGCAAATGTTCATAGCTTTGCTTTGCATCAATGCTTTGCTGGATTTGAAGGAGAGCTAGCTCGCTTTACGCTTTTTTATTATATTTATATACGAGTACAATAAAGAATATATAAAATCACGAAGCGGTCACATTGTACTGACATTTATCGTGACCAATCAGTTAATTTACTACTTCTCAGGCAGATAATAAAATCAATGAATTAAAAGAAAAAAAGAAAAACACGTAAATTAATCAGACGACATCGCAGCGCAAGCGTAAATAACAATGTACTCCGAAAGCGGTAAGCAAGTTTGAATTATTGTCACGTAATAATTTAATCTCGTGCTCGTTTGTTCACGTCGCGTGCTTTTTACTCAAATAAATATAGGTGACGTGACTAACTTATTATTTATCGCTTTCGGAAGTGGTATTCTAAAATGTTTAAACGTAATTTAGGTATTCCACTTGTACAAACTGTGCCTTTTTATCGTTATTCAGGTATTAAATGAATTGGTCCAATTGAATATTGAAAATGAAATTTAATATCTGTAATTGCTCAAATGTGAGACTTTATTATATTTTTTCCCTTTCAATCAGTTTTATAAATTATTTGCGCAATATAATATAATTCATAATAGTACGACGCATTCACTGAACTGTAACGTGACATAAAATTTGTTATTGTTACTGGTGCATATCGATAGTTGTGAGTGATAGCTGTTTGAATTACTGTCACGTAATAATTAATGCCATGTTTGTTCATTCGTGTCACGTACACTATACCTATAAGTAAAGTCGACGTGACCAAGTGTCAATGCGCGTTGATTTTAGTTTTGTATTATCTTAGCAATTGTATTAGTTGTAGTACTTTCTACTAGTTTTCTTATTTATTACTACTTTTACTTCTGCTTACCCGAAGGGATAGGCAGAGGAGTGTAGTACACTCCCACGTTGCACCAGTTACGTTTAAGTCCCATGGAATAGGTGGTCAGCCTATTGCCATACACCGGGCACAATTCCAAACTCCAAGTCACAACTAGAAATTCTAAATTAGAGAAATCCAATAGTACCCGACCCGGGATTTGAACCCAGGGCCTCCCGAGCGGCAGTCGCGCTTGCAACGACTAAGGAGGCAGTCAATTTCTGTTTTCTTATTTCTTTGCAACTAAGGCCAAAAAAACTAATAAATACATTCATTAATAAGGAATTTATTTCGAACATTGAGTCGTTACTGTAATACGACGTATTCATGTTATGTTAAGAATTTGATGTATTTAGACAAGATTTTTCAGTTAATTTAGTTAATAAATGTTTTATCATAACATAGGTTGGATGTTATATTATCTGTAACATTTTCTATAGTACCTCCATCTGTGGTTGTGACTTATTTTATTCAGTAGAAACATTTTCGCAACAGTTCTCCTTTCTCACACACGTTATACGACTATTAACACGAGTTCGTGACTGAACGAAGCTGGTGCGGCCGAGTTCCGACAACTCGTTATCTGACGGTCGAAAAAGTTTCACTTACAGTCCCGAGGTCCGACCGTTAGGCCTTTAATGGATATGAGGATAGTTCCCCACTGTTTCGAGTTAGCTAATGTTGTAGTTGGATGTTTAAATATTTAATTCTTATCGAGGGATGTTCCATTAAACCCGTCGCATTTCCGTAGAAAATTAAAATTATTTTGTGGCTGTTCTATTCTTTTAAACTCGCATCAGTGTATGGTAGGTTTATGTAAGGATAATGTGACACGCGTCGAGGAATTCCTTTTGTTTTCAACCAGCTATCACAAATGAAACTGATTGAATAACGTTTTTTTTAATTAAGAAAACGCTCATGTTCAAATATTACAAGCTGTCGCCTAATCAAGGGTGACTATGCTTTAGTCTTAATGTAACTGCGTGTGAAAAATAAAATAAATAAATTTTATTTCATAAATAAAACAAACACATTTCAATCACGCATATAATTTTATTAAGTCGACTGCAGCTATGCTCTCCACTATTATAATTACTTATAATTAATTGACAATTAATATAAATAATTCTTAAATTTAAAGGTACAAAAATAAAATTGTAAAAGAAAATTACAAGCTACATATGTTACTTAACGTAAATTATATCTGCAATTGGATAATAATAACAAACAGCGACAACTTTTGAAAAAGTAAATGTAAATAATTTAATAAAAATTAAATGTAACCAGTTTATGCATCATTCAATTTTATTTAGAATTCTTTTGGAATTCGTAAAAAATATGTATATTTTCCAAGAAAGATCGAGTTTTAATATTATATAATAATCTTTCTTAATTATAACAATTACGTATTCAAAGTCTCACGGCAAAGATTGGGACATAATATTATATTCTCTGAATTATTGTAATTATTTTGAGTTTGCTTTGGTTCGGTTTGTTAATAAGTTTACTTTGGTTACATCATTTCTTTGGCAAAATAGATTTTCAATGTGTAAAACATTTTTCGACTAAATCATCCTTCTTACTATTTGTCACGAGAATCACATGTATGTGACCGGTATTGGTCTACCGGTACGGGGACTATAAGCATTGCACGTCTTTCCCAGTACGATTGTAGGACCTATACGGGATTCAAATTTCTTATACGTTCATATGTAGATATTGTCATGCCTATTTCTCATAGGAGTGGTAGAGACTAAGGATTATCACCGGCTACAGTTTCGTCAAGCTTTTGCTTCATTAATCTCAGTCACGTAATAATACACACTGTGCTAATGATATTTCAATAAATATAATAAGGATATGTTAAAAATATAGAAATTGTTGTTTACATAGCGTATTGAATGTTGCGTGTAATTAGTACAAAACTTTACAACAACAAAATTGCATTTCGTAAAATGTTTATAGGGAATCTTACGACTGTAGCGCACCGTAATACGATTTTGACTACTGTTGCTAATACATAATATATGTATGCCATGGATACCAGAAGATAATACGACATACATTTGAAAGTAATGTATCTAAAATGTTCATTAATATATTTACTTTTTATGAGGTAATCGAGAAATAATTTTTTTGAACACAAACAAAAATAAATTTGTTGAAAAAAATTGTCGTTCAGCCGGAGTTAGTCCGAGTGGATTAGAGACATAGTGAATTTCATCTTGGCTCGGAAATCGTCTAAATAGGAGTAAAAAATCTTGATCCAACTCAGTTGACGCTGATAAATAGTATATGCTTTTCTAAATTATAAGAATCTTTTCTTGTAGTTAATTTTGCGATTTAATAAATAACTAAGTAAATAAATTTTATTAAGTAACACAACAACTAAGAATATGTAAACCGTAATGTGAAAGATGTATATAATATATGTATTTTAATATTAAAAAGAAAACTTGTTACTTAAAAGATAGAAAGTGTCGACTTTACATTTGATAGTATGTAGCTCAATTATTACAAGACATCAATATTTGTATATCTAAAATTTCTCTAGATGTAACAATGTATTATCTATCATTATTGATAAGTAAAAAACATTTCTCCCTAAACTTACGTCATTAAAATATTCTAAACGGAAATTCATACGTTTATATTATTTGCAAGAAACATTTATATCTACTAACGAATTAAAAAAGCATTAAAATTAGTGACACCTTGGATGGCTAACATATTACGATTATATATTTTATTCTAGTATTATATTTACTCTAAGTTAATGTTATTACCTAATATTCTATTACATTCGCTATCAGTCTGATGTCAATACCAATGACTACAATTATTTCTATTCAGCATATTTACATTTCCTTGAACAGCGTGCGAGCGATTGTAATGACGTGTGTATAGGACACTAATTAATAAATTTCATTCCAATGAATCATTTTATGTATACAATGTGTTTAATACAAAACTTATGTCGCTGTCAGTAATAATGAGGAACCTTTAAATATTTGCCATATTTGCCAACAAGTGGATCCCACGTCATACATGTAGTTGTCCACGACAAATATAAAACAAAGAAAATAGTTTTAAAACGTCATTGATGATACGGTTTTATACTGACCGGAAATTAATTTTATGTCTTATTAAATCAAATTATTGTTTGATAATTTGTAACAAGATATATTTTTTTCTTCAATATTGGAAATAAAAAAAAACTTAATAAAACCATATAATTATATTCTCGTTTAAAAATATATAGGCAACAAATTCCATGACGCAATATTTTCAGCAGATTTTCGAACGAAAGATACCGTTTGGCGGCAATCCAAACCAGAATGGAATCGACGCTATCGCTGAACCTAATTTACAAAGTAACAATGCTGCTTTATGGCGAGATGAGAAATGTACGAGTTATTCCACAAACGCAGAATAAACACTCAGTTGGTCATGAATTATCTTCAGAATTATAAACTGCAAAAGTGTAAAGAGAACTAAAACGTTGTAACGATGAAAGAAATCATCGCCAAGTCCAAAGTTAAGTGAGGTCATTGACGATATATACACATGTAGTATATATTCAATAGTAAATAAAAATTGCTCTTATGCATCTTTTTCGTACAAATCCTTAGTTTACAATCACTTATGATGTCTTAAAGAAAAGTAGACAAAAAAATCTACAAGAGATATATTAAATAAAAAACGGTGTATTAAAAAATCTTCATTTGGTTTTTAAAAGAGCATTGATAAATATAATATCTCGAATAAAAAGTCAGTGGTGGGTTTGACTACAAAAACACTAACATCGAACGTTAAAAACACTCACGGCTCCGTGAACGTGTCATAAATTTCATAAATCATCTTCCCCAAGACAACGCAGCTAGAATATATTATGTAGTAAAAATATCTGGTAATAAAAGATGTGTATATATATGTATCTTTCTATACATATAGGCACGTTACGGAAATAAAACAAAAACTGATATTGTATTGAATATTACATTTTTCATTGAATGTACATTTTTTCTTTCTTACTTGACACCGTTCGTTAATTCTAAACAGTTATCTTTGGTGGTTATATTATTATCCATATTAAATTCTACATTAGGTACTAAAATTTTATCATATATTTTGACTATTATATAATTAAAGATTATAAGCCGTTTTCTTACTGCATTATTAGTACGCACATGTGCTTATCTACCAAACAACGATTTCTCATTACTCTCCACTCATCTTCATTTATATAACTTTTTGGATTTTCATATTTCATACTGTTAAAAAACTTATCAGCATTCAATGCCAAATTTCATAATCTAAGCTCTAAACAATCAACGTGATACATGCGAGTATTGTGCTTGTGAATGTTTTTATAAACATTAAACCATCAATAATCTTTATTTCTATCTACAATTGAGTATTCACTTTTTAATATTGTTAACGCAACTTGAATGATTTAAGTACAACTTTCATATCATTACCAAGCTATATTTCATTCCCATCAACGTTTACACCGCATGTTAACTTTACAGTATTTACCATCTTATTATTTTTTTTGCTATTGTTAAATCCTTAAAAGTTAAACTGTTTAGTGTCTTTAACAACTGCACTAGAGTCGGGTTATGCACTATATGGTCTTTGTCACGATACTACTATCACTTGGGCTCGAGCTATCTTCCTGTCTCTGGTTCTTGAGATCCTGTAATAAGTATTAAGGATTGGATTTTAATGTTGTTTAAAATAATATACAAGTTATTACGTATGTTGAAAAAAAAATTTTTCGTGTTTTTGTTATCTTTACCAGATATTTTAATAAGTCTCACCAAAATTCTTCTGCAAATTTCTTATAAAGTTCTAATTACAATAGACATGTGTTTCAAAAAGATATATATTTTTTAGATCCGTTCAACATATCAAAAGAAATGATAATGTCATCTAACAGCGCCCTCTATCGAAAGAAAAATCGGTCGACAATGAGAAGCATAGGGGAAGGTTCGTTACAATTGTTCACACGTGAAAAGGTTTATCCGCCTTGTCTACACACTCTAATCCGAAAAATTTAACAAGACTTTATTGTTTACGTAAAGAACAAGAGATTTAGCATTATTATTGGCTTAAATGAAATGTGCTAAAACAGTGCAGTTATCACATTACAACTCTTCAAATATATTTGTAAAATGTAAATTTCTACGTGATTGTTTGATTTTTCCTATGAGATTATTTCCGATTTCGCAAATATTTCGAATAAAGTACATATGACGGAAGTGAATAACTTATTTTTAAGATTTCCTATTGCTTGCTATATGTCATTTTCTTATTCCTTTAGCAGACATAACCTTAACGGGGAATCTTGTAACAGACACAACAAAAATTAATTAGCACCAAAGATGTTGGAAAGAATAAAGAGTTTCGAATCCTGAACTCACCCGCGACGTTGCGTTCCTTTGAACGACAATCTCAAGTCTGTCTCCTGCTGACGCTATCAACGGCACAGTTAAGCAACAATCGTAGTCCACTGTTCTAGTTCCGTTCACCTGTTGAGACACCGTGAATTAATATGAACTTTCTTTGCCGAAATCATGTTAAATTATAAGTCGATAAATTTCTGTCTTTTAACCATGAATTTGCATGGATCGTAATGAGATGTGATCATCAGTTTGACATACTTTTGGAATACAAGAATTTTTAGACTACGAGGGTGAAAGTTTTAAAGCATAATGAAGTAGTGATGAAATATAAAAGTTAAAAACGTATTATGTTTATTTGATGTTCAGTGTATTGAAAAATATGACGAGCATTAATAAAACGGTAATGAATTTGAGAGTACTGGAATATTAACCGATGGAGTGATAAAATCACTTGGCTTAAACTTACATATCTATGTGACTCATATCAAGTATTGTATGCCTAAGTTTTACCGCTTACAATGTTATTAAATATAAGTAAATATATTTTGATAGGTACAGACTATTCCTATCTTTGGAATACAGTATTTCAGAGCACGGTCGCGTCACCCACACGTGCGTTAGCAAAAACAATTTCTATTTAAATCGCCATTATACGACGGTAATCCGATCAAGATATCCATAATCCGATATCAGACAAACCTGCAAAATCCTGTCGTAAGGCCTTAGGAGTCCGACGATATCGGCCGGACCGCCCTTTCTAATCCGGTTGATGTATACGCCTCTTTCGTATAATCCGTCGGACACTGAGAACCCGTAGTCGTCGTAAATGGCATCTTTGTATAGCATGACGTGGTGGATCGATCCTTTAGCAGGGGAGAGAGTTTCACTGCCATAGAGGCCTAAAACAAAGGGGATGTGGCAATTGTTAGACTTGAGCCTTTCACTGTTTACAAAGATTTCAGGACTTTGTTTAGAAATGAATCTAAACGTAACGTAGCTGTAAGAATAACTGGCATAAGTTGGACTAAAATATCCAAATAAAACATTATATGATACATCTAGTTTAGAATTGACAAAAAATGAATAGCCAAGATTTTTATTTTACTCACTTGGAACATCATTTTCATATATAGGACTTGTTGCGAACTGAAAGCTTGTACCCGGTATTCCTGGCTTATGCGGAGATTTCTGCGGAGTCGTCACCGTGTAGATTCCGTTATTCAAAAAATCGTTATCCCAGTTGGGCCGTCTGTTTTTAGGAGAAACTATACCATATGGACCCATTTGTACATAATCGCATTTGCACGATGACTTTTCCGCGCTATGCAATTGGCAATCTTTCATGTTACTCGTCAAAATTTCAATCTGCTGAACGTCATCTTCTCTCGTTATATTCTGTTTATTCTTCAATGTGCTCTCTGGTATTATACAGGTGTTCTCATAATGGAAGGTCTTCAAAGAATTGTTTAGAGAATAGTTAGGTAATGGCAAATCGTTAATACTGTAAGGGGCCGCCGAGCTGTAGTTCGACGCCATAAGTTTGTCTTCGTCCGTAGGAGAATATGGTTGCTTATCTATTCGGCTCTTGTCTGGCACGGCATACTCTATTACCTCAGAATTGCCTGAAACCGTTTCAATAAGAATAGACTGAACAAATAGCAGCAATAAAAAACCCTCGATGTAATAAATGGTACCTTTTAGAAATTGATTCGCCGTTCAATTTACATAGGTTGCTGTTTACATATTCGAGATCTTGCATTAAATCGAGCAACACTTTTGTTACACAGAAATATAAGTCGATTTCACAATAAGGTACACATAAAATTAGATGGTTACATACAATTAAGTCCGAGAAAAAACTAATGGCTAGTGGCCATTAGCTAGCTTTGATCCTTTCATGTCATGGGATTGGGGAATTTACCACATACGAGTAATTGACTATTCACAAAGAGACTACAAAGTGACTTAATGCCACCCATGTTATAATTATATGAAACCGTATTTAAGTTTATAGCAGATAGAAGTAACTGAAGATTACATTTAATATGCCTTTCAAAATGATTTATTATTTTCAAAAAGATTTGAATTCACATATACAATTAAAAGCTGTATATAAATTTTTAGGTAAAAAGACTCCAAGGTAATAGAGAAAACAGTTCAAGTATTAAAGTAAAGTAAATTACAATATATGTATTTTATAATTTATTTATTTACTCGCTAGAATGAAAGTTATAGAACGAGTTTCATTTGATGCATGTAAATACGATGTTATTTAAAATAACACTTACCGCAATTAGCGCTAGTCCGGATTGGTGTATTTTGATCCCATGATTCTACAGCACTATCATTGGATAGTCCAGGACTCGACGTGGAATGGCTTGAGTCTCTCGCGCTCGATTCTGCACAATCAATTGTTCCTGTAAATTTATATCCATAAAATTTAACTTCAAAGTTGCTATATTACGTTCACCCATACATAAGCGAGTTACTGTTTTAGTCACAAGGTAGTGAACTCTTTTGATATAATCCATATTGTCGTTATTAGACTGGATTGTTGCTAAATTGAAACACAGGTATATCAATTTGAATGTAAAGGAAATAATCAAAAGTAATGAATACATTTTAATCAAATGACAACAATGACCACGTCGAACTTCTATTTGACAAAAGAGATCAAAAAAGTGAGAAAGTAAATAAAAGTCCGAAAGTTACTAAATTTAAAAATGTGAATGACACACTTGATTGTCTATACGAACATAACACGTTTAGAGCAGACTAGGGTCGATCTTGGACTACGTATTATCAGATACATACTCCAGAATATCCAGAATGCATTTAAAAGCAAACTGGTACCTGCTTTTCGCCATTACCTTTTAATAAACTAAATATAAACATCGCTGTGGACTAACGCCATTAAATTTGCCAAAACTTTTAAGCCAATTGATTTTGCAGTTTGAAAGCCCTGTCACGGAAAAGCGAAAAGTGTCGGATAAGAGCGTTAAGTATCATTTGGCCTTGCGCCAGCGTGGGTTTGACAGCGACCAACTAGCCTACCGAGTACTAAATGCTGTTATAAAATCCTTTGTATTCAAAATGAAATTATTTACGTGGATGACGTTAATATTCAAAGAAAAAATGGAAAAGTTCTTTTGATAATAGAATTTATCACCGCATATAAGAACTACCACCCAACAAAATTTATAAATCCAAAATCTTCTTATAAATTGTATAATAGGTTTGTAGACTTATGTAATTCGTTGAAAAAGAAAAAGTATTATATAAAATACATTACGTTAATACGAAATGCATTTTGTATTGAATTTAAGGTCAATGACATTAAAGGTGGTAATAAAACCAAAAGATGTGCTGCAATAGTCATAAAACTAGACATTTATCTTGTTCTGTCGTTCCTTATTAATTCAGACCGTTTTGGAAATGAGCCTAATGGTTTGAACGAATTCCAAAAATAA
>DWED01000299.1:0-12167 GCA_018245795.1 Protelbella ruficauda | reverse complement strand
CGAAAAATACACTTAGATTAACAAAATTTTTCAACAAGTAATTATGCACAGCAGTTTAGAGATGGCGTCGGCCTAACGCGCATGCGCCACCCTCTTTCTTTCTCCTCCAATGGAATCGTAGAATGAACGAGGCCCCAAACGAACAATTTTTCTAAGAACATTCCATCTTTGTCTTTTAAAGGTGTATCATGTATATCGCTGATTCACTCTAAATTAGAATGCGTTCTATGTTGTCATAAATTTGACATAAAAGTGTATTATTTCAAAATAAATTTTATTTGAACATTCTGTAAAAAAAATGTTGTATTTGATAATTAATCCAGGGTTAATTGAGTAACATATTTTCTCCTTCAAATCCTTGCTACAAAGCATGCGTAATTGTCAGAAATTTCTTTTTTTTTGTAATAATTGAATTTAATTCACAAATTTTTCTTGGATAAAAATTAGTAAAATTTGCGATGTACCACCTAAGAAATAAATTAAACATATTAATATATATTTTAATATCTGTGGCTGAACGAAATTTGTTTCATTGTGTCGTCTGCATAAATAAAAAATCATTAATCAATTAATTGTGCTGTATAGCCGGAGACGTGAATTTTATTTCACTGAAATGCATTAATTAATTAAACTTAAAGCTTTATTTCTGTTATTTTAAACTCAAGAGAATTACACATTTAGAAATAGACGTAATGGTATGACTTTTAGTTGTGTGTTAATAATTGTGATATAACCATATATGTATAGTATTAACATGATGTTATTTATTTTATATTGCAGGATGTTTTGATGAGACCAGCCGAAGAGTTTGGAAACGATGAAACCTTGGAGCATTTGTGGGCCGCTCGAGCTATGGAGCACAGCGATATATATTTTAATGTATGTTTAACAATTAACGATTCGAGTTTCATTTCTCATACAGAAACATACACAATTAGGGTTTCAAATTTCAGGTGCTGTGTTCGGTGGATACCAGATGGCTCCGGTTAACTCCGCATGACGAATTGATATACACACACTTCAGGCAAGATTTCCCTGATTTGGACATTTCATACATTAAGGAGGACGAAATAAAAAACAATACCAACAAAGCGAAATGGCGTGTGTTTTGCGATAAATTTAAAACTATCGTCGAGGATTACAGCTTCGGAACGCTAATGAGGGCGGATACGAAAGGGGATTATTCAGAGCAAAACACAATTTTGGTGCCAAGAGTCCAGTTTTACGCCATCGAGATAGCCCGCAACCGTGAGGGTTTGAACAATGAAGTGAAGAAGAAATTCAAGTGCGCGTCAAAAGCTAACATGGAGGCTCAAGAACACAAAACTCAAGTCGCCGTATAGGATGTACCTCTTGAAGTGTCCGCAGTGTATTCAAACATTCTTTATCATTTACATATGGTCTACATGTAAGACCAAGTATCTAAATATGGACCAAATGTAATCAAGAATGTAGTGTCCACATACACTTTGTTATATTAATAGATGTGTATTGTATACATAATTTCCTTGTGATCTGTAAATGGTGTAACTTGTTCGAACATTTCTTTTATAGAATACTCCAGTGTGAATTGTTAAAACAATCAAAGCAATATGATATATTGCTGTGCTTTAATATGTAGATCCTATAGATTTAAACATTTATGAGCCATATAAGATAGCCATGTATCATGGAAGTGTTTTAGCTAAAAGAAAGCAATCTATATGTCAATCGAAAGGGTTTTTAGCAAGTTAAATACTTGTATTTAGAAATTTTGGTATTAAATGTTTTGTGAGTGTTTATACACATGATTATATGTACTGGATTAACACACATTATTTAGCATAGCCATGATTTATTTCAAACCTATGGAAGGTAGTTCATTAGTGAGGCTGTAACAAGCTCTCTGTAATAAAAGGGAACTCATAAAAAAGCACCTTGTTTAGGTTTGAAACTCCCAACTAGTTTCATCCTTAAAACGTGAGGTGAGCTGGTTCATAAATAATCATGTAAAAAGTTTAGTTTCAAAATAAATAACTAGACTGGCTAAAATCAATCATTACTTGAAATTGAATACTGTAAATCTACTTTTTATTCATACAATAATAAAATTGTTTCAATAAATGATCCATTAAGAGAAGTAAAGTAATCAATTGAACACACTTGCAAGCACACCTGAATCATCAATATGTCTTGATAAATTAAAATATGAAGTTCTGTCTATTGCATAATCCATAGCATTTCACTAATCGTCATTAAATCTTACATTGAACTTGAACAGATAGGACAAAAATATTTGCACAAGTTTCAAAACTCACATGTAATTTTTTTAATTGAACTTAGTTAACTAAAGTTTGTAATTCCCCTTCTTAAACTTTATTTAGTTTTTATAAAGTCAGTAAATAGAAGCAAACATAATACCTAACATTGGTTTCAAGCATGATTAGACAACTAAAAACATTGCTTGATGGTATACTCGAAATATAATCATTTAGGTTTTTAGCTGGTGTTTACCTGCATTGTTGTCTTATACCTAATATTGTGTTAAATCTTGCCAACTTGCTTTTCTCTTCTATGACTGTTAGTATATTCAATTAATTTTTCATTACAATAACAGTATACTTTTTGCTATAATTTCTCTTACCGTCACTACCTTTGGAGATTGATCCTTTAGGCTAAACTACATTCATTTGTGGGGTCACAAAATTTAAAATTTCGATACTCAAAAGAGATACTATCCATAATTGTATAACTTGATATGGAATTTCTCACTTTTGGCATTCAAAATGGATGGTAGGTGCTTCTAAATTGGGTGTGTTTTAAAGTATTAGAGTGTATGTACCACATTTGTATATATAATACTATCATTACCAATTCAGATATTCCTTAAAGCATAGTGTACAATACCTTTGTTGTTTTTAGTTATCAATTTTATTTAAAAAATCTATTCTATATCTCAGTGTATTGGTTCAGTGTTTGGCTCAGTGTATTGGTTCTTTGCTAAATCCCATTCAGCTGTATGTCAAAACGATGGCATAATGCTTTGAGTGTGGATGTTTATATTCATACCATTAATTGAGCTTGTTTATGGATGTACCATAAACAAAAAGTCAGACAGTAATTTAAATCTTTAATTTCTAAAATAAAGAATTTTTCCAAATAAATGATTGACTAGGCCATAAACATCTAAGCCATAATGAATAACATGTCACACCACAGATGGCACTCGTAACTCTAAATTTTGTATAAAGATATTGAAGTGCTCATAAATCTGTGAAACAGGTGCTTTGTAAATAATATCAATTTAGGAAACATAGAAAGTTGCTTTTTTGGTCATTGACCATAACTTGAGAGTTTACTTTTTAATTTTTATTGTGAGAGTATAAAGCTATCAGTTAAGTTGGATAACAGTAAAATGACATACCTTCTTAACCTTTAGGGCTATTTCAAAACCTCTTAACTTATTCAGTTTAGAAAGGTATTCAAAGGATGTTCCGGTGACAAAGTGACCCACACTACCCTCTATGAATATTTGAATTGTGGTAATGCTAATTTTACCAACTTATTGTCTAACTCTAACACCTGGCAGTACACATTCAAAACATACCTATTTGGTTGCATGTATTGTAAAAGTAATTTATTGTAGGCTGCCTACCACATATCTGCTTGGTGTTACAAATTTAGGAGCTTCATTTGTGATGTCTGTGTCTACTGAATGCTACATGTTACATGTACTCATGAAATGGCTTACAGATGCCATAGATGAAGTGATAATATAAACTAACCACAACTAATCTATTAAGCTCTTTAACGTATTTATGTAAAATTAGACATTATACCACATATGAAGGCATTTATAATATTCAGCAGGTAGTTTAAGAAACAGTCTTGATCCTATATGTTAAAATTTAGATAAGTTCATTATGGCAGTCTGAATGTATGGATGTAATGTATGTATAAACTAAAGGGTAATGTTTTTAAAAAATGAATGAGGTGCTCGATCTGCTCATACATTTTTTGACAATAAACATTTTATACTGAGAACTTGGTTTTTATAAGTCTACAAAAATTGAAACAACAACTTTAGAGCTTAAGTTTATTTTTATTACAAAGAAAAATTAAGTCACATATTCATAACTTTTTCTCATTTTAATCATCATCAATATTCTCTAAAGGATATTCTGTCATGATAAGACCTCTTGCCCAAAGTGTATCAGCTATTTGCAATTTATCTGACTCATTAGGAATATCCAGGTCTTCCACAGAAACATAATTCGGGTATGTCTTAATTAATGTCTCTATTGCAGGTGCCATGTCTTCATTAATCTCAATGAAAGGCAATTCATTTCCATGATATTCAAGGGAATTTTCTGCATAATAGTACAATCGAATAGTGTCCTCTGATACCATCCTAAGTATATTTTTGCGCAGGAGTCTGATCTTTGTATCAAGACCAATTTCTGCCCTGTTGATTACTTTACCATTTTCAACCATCATGGTTGTGTTGCCATAGATGGACACTGACTTTTCTACATCAGTGAGGACTGGAGGCAGCACATCATGCTGATAATTTTTAGCCATCTGATCCACCGCTGCATCAATAGGCAAATGGTCTTTGATTTTTGAAAAAAGAGACTTGATTTTCTCCTCAATTTCAGTCTTACGTGGGCTACTCTCATCTGAGTTGACTACACCAAATTCATTATATATATCAAAGGGCAAACCTTTTCGAAATTCAACATTTTCACTAATAGCAATTTGGAGGGCAGCTGGAATCAGCTTTTCAAACAGGTCAGCCCATGAATGCTTCTGGTACATACTGACTGTAACATGCAGTGAATGTTCTCCATCTATTGTAATACCCTGGTGGATATATCCTCGTGGGAAGTACAGCATATCCCCTGCTTCTAATGTTACCTCGAGTACAGGATCTCCTATTTCACTATCAGTGAAATTTTTTGAGGATTCTCTTGGTAATACTTCAATGTCTGTACGAGGCTTATAAATTCTCCAGTGCTTTTTCCCTTCAGCTTGCAGTATAAATGCTTCAATATCATCATAATGGGGAGCAAAACCCTGACTGTCAGGGGGTGTTAAATAAGCATTAGCACCCACAAATGAATTGAAAAACTCCTGCAAAGTAGCATTCAAGATATGCAATTTTGATATATATGTCTGTGGATTCAATAATCTTATACTGCAGCCATTTAAATAGAAGTCCCAGACCAAATGTGGAAAAGCTCTACCTTCAGGGTTATGTGTCTCACGTTTACCATTAATGTAAGATGTAATATCTATGTTTTTGGTAAACTGAATGTTTTCTGTGCGTAGCATGCTATCAATAACAGGTGTTGATATAATATCTTTGTAGTAGTGGGGTTTTTTCCTTGATATGTGCAGTGGCTTCTTTTCCCAAACGGCGTTCAGAAATTCAGCAGGGTTGTAGGGTGCTATCATCCATTTGAAAATTTTTAGTCCCTCTTCAGTACTGTCAGTCTCTACCGGAGTGAAATCAACACTACAGCTGGTGTAAGAAGTGGCATCATCAAGATCACTGTCATCGCTGTCTATTTTATTATTTACCTGGGCTGGCACTAGTTGCGGAATATCTTCAGCATCAGAAGCACATTGAGGTGCAGATGAACTTGTGTCATCCCTAACATTCAGTTTCTTAATATCCTTCGTTTTCTTCTTCTTCTTATGGGCCTTCTTCTTAGTAATATTTTTGGCTTCTTTTAATTTCTGCTGTTTCCGCTTAATTATTTTGGCTATGTCCCTCTCTACATTTTCTTCAAATTTCTTAGAAGCGACAAGGGTTTTTAATTTTTTCTTGTCCTTTTTCTGCTTTGATGATTTGTTATTCTTATAAACAGCGAAGGCAGATACTGGTGCTTCCATTTTTACCTCTACTCGCCAGATAATTACGTGAAAACCATAAAAATATAATAATGTATAACCTTACATAAAATATTTCAAGTATTATACACAAGATATCCAATTACTAATAGTAAACCACTTTCGTCTAATGAATGTCCATTTACTGTATAAGAATATTCAGTAATTTAATTATAAAATACACGAAAACAGATATTCACGCACGCCGCTCTTTCTGTCAAAGCAAAAAATATATAAAATCAATTATTTGACAAGTGACATTATGAAATCCACATACCACAGGCATTCCGATACGCTGTATTGTATCCCTACTACAATCTGTGGTCATAATAATTACACTATTAAAAGATTATAGTACGAATTAGAATGTTATTATAATAACAACAGCTTGAATAAATATCTTTGCACTATCATGTAATAATTCCATGAAAAACGTAGCGATGCCCGATATCTATCGATATTTTAAAACATTGATGATACATCACACAACATTTTTCATTGAAATCCATGAATATTCTTATGATACCGGATGATTTAAAAGTAACGATTGAACGAATGTTTTTAGAATCAAGAGTCAAATAAGGAGAGCATTTTTCAAGAATCGAAACTTCATCCTGGTTATAAGAAAACTGTAATTACGGTTAAAAATATTATTATCAATATTATTTGCATAATGCCGCTTGCGACTATGATGAGACGCTTTGTGAAACGATATACTTTTAGATTGACAAAAGTTTGCCGCCGTTAGCTCATGTCTTAAACATAAGTAAAAAATAAATTTTTGGCCCTTACACAGTCATTTCATATTACAAGTTCATAATGTTCTCTAAGGCGTGTGAAGTCTGTAAACCCACTCACACATGGCCACCATGGCACACTATAGCCTTAAGGGAAGTTTATCTACTGCGACTTGTTGCTGCGGTTCAGTAGCGATACTATCGCTAAGCGGACGTGAACAAACGCGGGTAACATACCTTCGCCCACGTAAAACGCGTTTATTATCGCTGCTGACGTGCTACAGCATCGATATTGCGCTTTCTAATCCACAAGTTCTCAGGCATCCCTAGCTCTTTAACGTTTTGTAGTGATGTCGAATCGCTTCAATCACGCATTGCAAATGCTACTAAAAGGCAAAAGTAGCAATGCAGTCGCGCGTTAACGAAACGCGCTGCATAAATGCTGCAAAGTCATCGCGAGCGACCTTCTTAACTATTTTTATGCTGAGAAGAAATCCATGGCCACTGGAACGATAAAAGAGTTGATAATATTGAGGGTGGCTACAGGGTGAAATAAGAAGACAACAAATATTCAGGTTATTTATTTCAGAATTACTTCAGATACAAGATACAGACTAGTATGCGCTCCACCAAAGGCGATTTGTGTTAAACATCTCTATTCTTCCTACAATCTATCTATTACGTAGTACAATATATCCACCACATGAATAGTGTTAATAAACATAGCTACATTAGTGATAATATAATAGACAATAATACATCAATATAAGCTTCATAATTTTTTTTGCAAATTCCTATGGACCATCTTTTATATAGCGTTTAGTATAGCAATTGCTCGCAAAATGTATTAAGACTGTGTTTCCAAGAAATACTCCCTGTAAGTTATTGGCTAAGTAGGTTCTCTCAGTAATATGATGTTACTGTTAACATTATGAAATGTGTAAGAAGTAATATTCAACTAATACACTTTCTACAGAAGGGTATAATATCGCATACTTCAAGAATAACACATGTTAGATATTATCAATATTTCTAATACACACAGATATATTAATGCTCTATAGATTAGTTTATATTGTAATCTTACACAGATAAATATAGTACCCTAATCTTTTTAAAGATTTTCAAACCGCTTCTTAAATTTTATATTTTCAAACGATTTAAACAGAACTGCATCTACTTTATCATCCAAAGAAATATCCTAATATACGACATATCTCTACATAAAATAATGTTTTGTGAATATTTCGCTGACGTTAATGAATAAAATAACGCCACAGATATAATAATGGAAACACACGTGAAAGTATTTTACACTGGAGCAAAACATGCGAGGAGTTACTGTGATCGTAATAAATGATTGGCGACTGATACGAAAACAGCTGAAGAAAAAATATTTATAAATATAATATGTAAGTTATGTACAGCAAATCAATACAATAGGAATATGAACATATTTTTTCTAAGATTATTTATAAATATATAATATTGGAATATATAGCACAGACAGATAGGAAAATAATATCATGTTTATATATAATATTATATTATAGGTATATCTTTATAATTTTCACTAATATTGTCTTTGATTGCATTTCGATCCAAGCGCCCTAATTATGTAGCAATATGTATACATAGAAAATATATTCATAATATGACTTTGCTGTGTATGTATATATATATATTTGTGATTTATTTAAATAATAATTTCTGAAGTTAAAATAATATTCTTATGTGTAAATAAATGATATTCATTGGAAGATATACAATTTTTCTAAAAGGTTTTTTTTTTAATTCTGCTTGAGTTTGAGCTATAGATATGCTATGATAATCTGTTGTTGCCAACATTTTAGTAGATATATTTTTATTTTATAATACACAGAAAACGCCTTCAAGTGACATTTTTTTTCCAATATATTTTAACGCATTTCCAATTATTATAATACATAGTATATTATAATTATATGTATCGTTGATGTTATATTTTATTTCAATACATATTAACGTCATTTAAAATATTATTTTGGTCATCTATCACACTTAATACGTACGTCAAGCTCTACATATAATAAATGTATTTTTTAACAAGTACCTACCTAAAAGTGATTCATAATTTCCTTGTCAAACATCATAGTGCTCGTTTTCTAGAATGTGCTTCTACATATATTTTTATAGATAATATGTTTTATTAAATTATCTATTTGTAAATCATTTTTCAATTCAAAATAATATAATTTTAGGAAGTCATTATAAAACTCATTTGATATTACCACGAAGGGGCGAAATTTTGCGAATTTTGTTCAAAATTTCGATATGTTATGCCATGGATCAGTGTAATGATTACACAACTCTTAATTATTATTTTGAACGTATACATAGATAGAGGGAAACGCTTACGTCAGTCTGCTCAGTTTGTTGATAATAAGATCGCAAAATTTGTGTTCACTAATTTCGTCGATGCTCCATTGTTTTCCCGCTTTAAATATCTATAAATCGTAATAGAAAATTGAGAATTTCAAAATATCTCATCAGTCTTATCACGAACTCAGTTCGACTAGTAATACCAGCAAATTTTAGGGTATTCTCTAGATGACTTATGAATTCAAATGATCAGGACGGTCGCCGAAAAAAAGATTTTAATACCAGCAATGGTTCACAACATGCAATCTTGATGTTTCATTTTTGTGATATAGTAAGTTCTCAATGTCCTGTGTACTTCTGATGTCATGTCGAAAATATTATTACTGTATTTCATTGAATTGAGCAGCTTATATTTTAATAGCATGAGCATGAAATTTTTATTAGGTACTTAGAAACTTACCTTTAAATAATTATTAACAAATCATTATTAGGTTCAACATATAATCACACCAAATTAATTTATATTTACTCAACGAATCATAATTATGTTAAAAAATAATATCAACTGATCCAAGACTGTACAAGTGTTACTAACGCTTCGTTCAATATTATTTTATTTTAATAGAGTACGATCATTTTAAGCGACGTAAATTTTGACACTTTAAAATACTTAAACACATTTATCATTCTTAAAAGACAATACAGCGATAAATATATTTTTTGATTATTATTTATCATAAACGTCATTGAATCCATCTATATATCTATTACATTTAATAAATCTATAAGAATAAATAAATTTATTAAATAGTGATTATTCATCACAATCTAAAATCGTTCAACATTTTCATTAAATCTTCTTTTTATTTAGATATAGCATATATTAAAACATCAAATGAAACAGTCGTCTACACCTTAAAATGTATAACTTTTTTTCTAATTAGATAGGTTTTCATATAGGTTTTTATATAGGCCTTTGATGACAAGTTTTTAGACACATATTAAAAGTCATAGATAGCCGTGCCGGTTGGGAATATTATTACAAGCCAGGAATCATATAGACAAGACTGGATTAACATACCCACATTTTAAAAATATCCCCGAGCCCGCTTTTTTAAATTTAGTGTTATCAAATATTTCCAAATGCGTAAGTTTGCTATAGAAAGATGGACTCACAAGAGTCATCCAACAATTACATGATAATCCGGTAGTCTTCGTAACGAAGGGAATTTTAGCCCGAACGGCTTTTAGTGCACTCTGATGTCTCTGGCGTGTACGGGGGTGGTGTCCTCGGGGCTGGGGCTGTCGTCCAGGTGCGGGCGGATGTGCACCACGGAGCGGCGCTGGTCGTGGTGGTTGTAGTCGTCGCGCATCACCAGCCCGCCGATGCCGTACCCGGGGCCCATCACCCCGGACCCGCTCAGGCGCATCTTCTCCGGATCGTCGTCGAGTTTAGCAGACGAGAACACGGTGCTGAGGTTCAGTTGTGGAATGTCGTAGAACACGGTCAAAGTCAACATCAGGAAGGTCAGCCCGAAGATTAAGTAGACTGCAACGATCATGATTAAATGTATGAATAAAAAATGATAATAAAGAATATTCGAAGTATCGCAAAAAAACATAGACAAGCTTTTAGGTTTATTCTGTTTTTATAACAGAAGTATATTTTCTCGCGACTAAAGTTTACGAGCGTTAGATGGAGCTGTTTATATATAAAATCATTAGGATCGGTGCAAAAACTATCATACTATAAAAGTAACTGTAATTATAAAAAAAATAAATGCCTAGTTATATTATTTATGATAATAACTACGTACAAGTAGTAGCGACTTTATAAATCGGTCTGTAGGGTTGGTCGGGGTAATCGCCGGGGATGTAATCGCCTAGACCGATGGTGGTGAGCGAGATGAAGCAATAGTAGAACGAGTCCAAGTAATCCCACTCCGGCTCCAACTCTGCGAACACCGCCGCCGGGATCAACAGGAAGAACACCATGAGGATTGTCACTGGAAAAGAAAGTAAGATTAGAATATTTATGATTAAATATGTACCGGGTTAACTCAAGTACATATTTCGTAATGGCCCGAGTAGTTTCGGACCTATATGAGGTCCCGCCATTTGATTATATATGTATATTTAAACAAAAACACATTTTAGACGTACATTTCAATACAATATGTCTTTTCTTTTCGTATACATTAATTTCTGTTATTGGATGTAGCTATTATGTTTTATCATCACTGTTGGAAACGAGTAACACGTTGAGAAGGCTATAAGAAAATACAAGTAACATAAACGAAAAATGAAAATCTGCACACCTTAAATGTCTCCGTAATGTTCCCTCAGGAGAATATTGTCTAGCAACTGGCACTTGCCAGCGTGGTAGACTGTAGTTTTAAACCTTATGAGAGATCTATATCAAATCGTGGAAAAATAAAATATGTAATGGTGAAAAGTAATCCAATTACTCACCGATGATAGCCAAATGCACCAGTCGGATAGTGAACGGTCGGTACAGGTGTCCTAGCGCAGCGTTCAACGACCGCAGCAGCGCGGTCGCTGGCAGCAGCAACCGTTCCACCAGCGCTGAGAGCAGCACCAACGTCAGCGGGATGCCGAGAAGTGCGTACACTATGCAGAACAACTTGCCTTGCTTGGACAGAGGAGTCACGTGGCCGTATCCTAGGAATAAAAAATATATAAAAACGTAACATCACGCCTCTAATACCTATAGAGGTAGGTAGAGGAGTGCAGTACACTCCCACGTTTCACCTGTTACGTTTACGTCCCAACATGGAATGGGTGGTGAACCTATTGCCATCCATCTAGTAGTGACACAGATTCAGACTCCAATCCACTACTATAAATCCGACCCGGGATTCGAACCCAGGACGTCTCGATCAGCAGTTGCGCTTTGCAACGGTAAAGAATATATGTATATTTCCCAATATTGTAACTTTACGCTCGAAGCTCGATAAACGAATCGTAGGATATACAAATAAACACTTCAACCGTTTATTTATTTGATATAAACAATATCGCTTCTTTAATTCGTCTGATCGTAGAAAGAAGTTACACTTAATTTCATTGCTAACCTCGCGCGTAACAGAATTAGGGCTGACGGCGGGTCCCCGGAGCAGAGCATCGCGACGGGTAACATATAACGATAAATAAGACGTGTCCGGAATTGGGGGA
>DWED01000298.1:0-12175 GCA_018245795.1 Protelbella ruficauda | reverse complement strand
TGTTAATGGCCAATTCAATTTTGCAAATGGGCTGCAGACTCCTGTCCAAGTTTAAAACTGTAACAATAAACAACCGGACGAAGTAGCATCCTCTCCGAAAGACAAAACTAAATTGTTTTCTTCTCCGGGGGCTACTTAAAGTAAATGTTTCTACTGACTTGGCATATAAGCATATAGATAATTTACCTAAAAGAATTTTATATAAATATTGGCTAAAGTATAGGGTCAGATTGATTTTTGAAGGAATCGCAACACCCTCTGTTTTGGTCAACTATATTGCACTTTGATGCCAGCTTTTTTTCATCAATGTACCAAAAATATGTTTATAATTAGTTTGTTGTTTATATGTTGCACAATAAGGGTTCTCGCAGGAAATGATTCATTCAAGACATTCGTTTTATAAGTTTCAAATATGTTATTGGTAGATAAAATCAAATCGTGAATAAAGTTAGCTTCATTTGAAAAACGTTGATATAAAAAATAGTTATATTTTGAATTATTAATTTATGAAATATTTTGAAAAATATTTCTCTACAACACATTAAATAGAATCTTCCATAAAAAATTAGCATTGTGTCAGTTAAGTGCTTGGAGCACAGACAGCTCACTTCGAAGCTTATATCGAAACTTACCTAAAAAAATACTGTGAATCTAAAATGAATAAGAGACAGACAACGGTTAAGTACCTAAATAAACAAATGTACCTAATTATTTTTAATTATTAAGAAGATTCCAATTCCAGCAGTAAATATGAAACGTCCAAGTTATAGGTAGAATTATTCTGTTTCTTTCTGATTGTTCTTTTTTCAGCGAAACAAAAATTTGGGAAAGGTGTATCAATTATTATCAGGACGTTTCAAGAAACCACTCAAACACGATTCTGATAGTGACAGTGACAGCAGCAGTGAGAGCGAAGATCTGTCGATGGAAAAGGCAAGACTTTTCGATGATCTCAATCTAAGAATGCATAAAATCGAGGATAAATCCTCATCTGAATCAAGTCATGTGGTATTGTCGTCAGAAAATAAATGGAATATTAAAAACGATACGCTTTTATCGGATATTGAATCTTCTGAAGAAAGCAAATTGGTAACGAAAAAACTTACAGGCCGGCTGAAGGGAAGTTGTGTTCGGTCATCTCACTCTTATACCTACTGTGTGGTCGCGTGCAAAGCAGCTTACAGACACGCTTGTCTTTCTCATAACTGTAGTCACTCGTTGTACAACGCATTACGAGAAGAATGTAGGAGTGAGTGTAGTAAAAAATTTGGATATTATTAAACAAAACGTAGATTTGGAAAGGTCCGAGATTAAGACGTTTTAAAAAGACATGTTAAAATATAAACTGAAAAACATTGATGTAAAGTGACAGGAGTGCCTTGAAACATAACATAACTTGAAACATGAGCCAGTCTAATTTAGTCCTTAAAGAGGACAGCTGTTACGGATCTTATACTTTCAGTGAGGTTACCAACAGAGTTAGGTACCTATAAAAGTGTTCGTCGTTTTAAAGATAAAATTTGAAAAAAGTTACGATCATTTATTTTCCGGTTTCCAAATAATTGTTTACAGTCATTTATTTTAACATAATGAAAGCATTAAACATGTGGGTACAATACTGTTAATAATTTTGAATAATTGAACTGTTATTTGAGAAAATATTATTTTATTTATTGTTAATTAACACAATAATATATACAACACAATACCAAAAAGTCCATAGATTTATCATTAAAAATATAGAGATTTATTAAAACATATGAGATAAGTCACCAGGTGTTCACAAGATTAAAAGACACACAAACACTTAAACATACATTCAAAACTTTCCCCCATTTGTCAGCAAATAAGTCAAAATCAGGATGCGCTTTAAGAAGTGCATTCAGACAGATCAATGTACTTGGTATGGGGGAGTTATGGTGTGTGACTGTGCGGCTGAGAGGAATGTTAAGCATTTGTTGTTTTCTACAACAAATGTAGTTATAAGGAGCATAAAGTTGGGCCAACTCATTATGAAGGTCAGGAGCATCGATCAAACATATAGAGACTTTGCAGGCCATGACCAATTGATCAGTTGCTTTTCGGGTTCTCAAAGAATTAAAGTTGAGGCATCCCAGGAGAAATGCTGTTGGATACATGAAAGGATAGTAGCCAAATTTGTGTTTATAAAGGGCCCTAAGAAAGGCTGTTGGATACAAGAAAGGATAATAGGCAAATTTACGTTTATAAAGGACCCTAAGAAATGCTTTATGAACTTTTTCCAATAGTAGTTCATAAGTAGATTCATGAGGATTCCAAACACTAGTGCTTGCCTCCAGCTTACTGTGAACTAGTGTACTATATAAAAGACATGTCCAGCCTTAAAATCATCAGCATTTCTTAAGACAAAAGCTAACCTCTTGAAGTACTCCTTTACTATAGTTACGATGTGCTCATGAAATGTTAATTTTTGGTCAAAAATTACACCCAGATCTTTTGCTATTGTCATTCTAGTCATGACATTAAGTTAAAGTGTATTTAGCCCAATAAAAATCAAAATAAGATTATGTATGAGCTCAATAGTATTATAATAAGAGTGAATTAACATATAACCTTTGGATACAAAGAGATTATTAATTGGAACATGGTAAAGTTGGAGCTATATTGGTGGCACATCAGTTTAGCTTGAAGTATAGTCTTCAAGTGCCCTGTTGGAGGTGGGTACCTTGGAAAGTAGCCTCTGTTTAATGTTCGCCCCACCTTCACTTCAGAGGAAATAAAGCCAAGTCCGTTTGGACTTGATATTATGGTATGGTAATCACAAGAAAAACATTTCAAAACTCTATACTTAAACTTGATATTATCATATGGTAATCACAAGAACAACATATCATAACTGTATACTTAAACTTCTTCCATAGCCATATTAATTTCTTTCATATAGTTATGTGTGTGTGAGTGCTATTATGCACTTCATATTACATAGACACACAATAAGAAATGTCAGTCTCAATAAATAATTCCTCACAGGAAACAAAATATTCTTCTTTCAAATATTTCTCAATAAGTTCAAAATTTAAATAGATATCTAAAGTCACAGGTAAATTGTCATGATGTTATACAAATAACCAGCTTTATTTTTAAAGAGTTTTATGAAGTAACACATTTATGGGCAGTTGACTGCTAGTGTGTACATACAAATTAAACCATTCTTAGTATATATATTCAAACATATTTTTTTTATAAAATTGAATTCTTATAATTGAGATAAACTTCCTTTCTTTTTCCCTTGATAAGCTTACATTAAATCTATAAGATTCCCTAATTTATATTTAAAGTAACCTCAGTATTAAGAGAAAAAAACAAACCCCTTTCTATAAGTTCTATTGAATAACTATATTTAATGTGTATAACTTCCTATATTCGTTCATTCATTATTATCTTACATATCTTACATATTTACATTACATTTCCTTAACTTTCAACACATAATTCTGTTCACACACAAATTTTCTTTCAGTCCATAGCTTCTTAACACAGTGAACACACATGTTTGTTTAACATATCAACAAAGAACAATATTGTATATTAAATATCTAGGAGAATGATTTAAGTAGAACTTTGTCTATAGTTTGATGTGTCCAGTATCTTTTTGCCGCACATAGCACAGATGCCCTTCTTGTACGCGCAGGCTTGACAGTAGTGGGACCCGACTTGGTGTACTTTGGTTTTGCATATTCTGTAAAACAAAGAAAAAACATATATACATAAGAAATAAAACTATTAGATCTAACACCATGGCCACAACCTAGAGGACTTAGACGGACACATTCTACAGCACACAAATTCTAAGGACACTAGCTAATTCTGTTATCTTCTATGGACATAAGGTCTATAGAAGAAACAGTAGATTAGAATTAGAACAGTTATTTTCAACAGTGATTTCATCATCATCAGTATCAGCCTATTTCCATCCTCTGCTAGATAGAAGCCACTCCAATAATTCAGTTCTCTGATTTATTAAACTGCTTTTAATACAAACATTATATATTGAGTGAGAATAGGACCTAAGTTGTGTGTTATAGTGGTATCTCTCTAATTCATTAATGTATTGAACCACATATTGAATATAGATTGAATTGGAATACGTAAGATTTGGGAATGTTAACTTATCGTTTACTTCATATTTTCTGCATGAAACTAGAAAAACATTCTGTAATGAGCTACTGAAAGAAATGCTCAAGGAATGGGAATTTTAAACCTGAAATCTTTTTTTGAACAATTGTAGTATATTTATTTATACTTACTGACATTCGAGATTAAACTATTAAAACAAAATCACGCAGACAGCAGGTTGTAAATGTTGCTTTTATAAAATCGTCATCAACAGCAGATCTCATCTCAGAATTAAAATAAAATAATATAATCAATTTAGTTCCAAAATACCTGCACTCTTGAAATTTCGATGTGTAAGGATTAAATCTTCCTTTTTTCGCTGTCAGAGCTTTGTTTTCGCCAACTTTCCTTCCGCCAGACTCAACTGTATTTCTAGCGCCAGTTTTCCATGGATCCGGAGTTATAACACGGCCAAGTTTCTTCTCACACTTTTCACATACCATTTTACAGATGTGAGTCTATTCAAATTGTAAAAAAATTATGTAATAACGTAAAACTTCGTATTTTTAAAATATACTGTTTATTTACAGAACACAGCAATTTACAAATACCTTGACTGACAGTTGACAATAGTGACATTTGTATAACATGGCAATATGGTAAAATTTATAATTTTGTATTAAGATAGCCATTGCTATACATCCGTTTATAATCCTAATACAAAACTAATCTTCATAGTATTATTATTCCAGCCATCTACCCATGCTTGAGATAAAACTTTTATTAAATTACAAATGAAAGCATTTTTTATAATAGATATTTTTGTATTTAGACAAAAATAAAAATACGAGCCTATTTATAATTAAGGGAGTTTCTCTTGTGTGAGTTTTATATATTGAAGTAAAGCATCATTTCAATTATAATTTTATAATAGTCGTATAATTGTCTAAATTTAAACAACAAACCAGTAAAAACGAGTTAAATGGGTAACCTAAACACAATTCCTCACATTTGACCCCTTTCAAATTCAAATTCAAATTATTTATTCATTATAAGGTATATACATACACTTAATGAAGGTCATGTTTTAGTCATTGTACTTATATAATATATAAGTATATTAAGTATATTAAGCCAGGATAACGTGGAACGTGGTCTACCCCTGGACTAAGTTTGAAATATTTGAACTAAATATATTTCAAAGCAAGCTTTTGTAATAACTTCTACGGTTAATTATTTGAATTACAAATTTTTGCAGATTGTCTGCAAGGAGAAAGGGCGTAGGCGGCTCAGGAGTCGGGTGTACTCAAACGTATTAGCGATAAGCATAGTAGCGTTTAACATACAAAGGGCACAAAACGTGTGTATCTGGCCTTTTAGGCTCTGACGCTAACCGAATAATGCATTCGCTTCTAAAGGTACCATTCTTACACTTCTGATGGAGATCGGATACAGATGTCTATGGGCGGCAGCGACCACTTATGACTAAAAGCATTGTTAAATGCCAATATTATTGGGGTTAATACCAAGAAATGAAACACAAATTTTTATCTATTAATAATAATTTCGGTACTTTATTGAGCAAAAACATTAAGTAATTGAAAATTGAAATTGAAACATTAAGTAATTGATTTTTAAATGAATATATAATTATTTTTTATTGCTATGAAATAGATGGAAATCAGAGATACCAATCATCTGTTTTTGTATTTCATTTTAAAATAAAAATTCAACATAATGTGATAATTGAAGGTGAAAGCAAGACTTTGACCGAATATATTTAATATACGATAGGGTATATGCTTATTGTAGGTGTACAGATCGCTGAGATTGCGCTCATGTCTTCTACATGTAGAGGTGTATTATATTAAAATATAGTACAACAAATATTATTGCAAATATTGGACTTTCTGTGACCAATTAAATTAAAATCCTGCCCAATAAAATACTAAAATATATCTCTATTTAAGTACTGTTAGTTTAACCTTAAAAGGCCTGACTCTTGTGGTCGAGTTACTAGATTTTCTTTGCTGATTTTATTTGACGACAAACTATTGGTTCAGATTTCCTAACATGAATCCTAAAATATTTGCACAAATATTTGCACGATGTTTGCACAAATGATAAACAATTTTATAACTAAATAAAAGCTATAAAAAGATAACGGGTATTGCACTTAAATAATTAATACATATTATATATATTTGCTAACTTTGACCAGCTACTTTCTCGTTAGGTGAATCGTTTTTGTTATCTGTGAGTTTCGTACTTTCTGTAGTCGGTTGAACTTCGATAGGCTCAGTGTATTCTGGTGCATACTGTTGATCGTACTGTGTGTTATCGTAGTTTTGATCATTCTGGTAATTACCATCAGTCTGGTAGTTCTCATATTGTCCTTCATATTGAGCATTGGGATCACTGAATTGTTGAGGATATTGTTCATAATTTTCATATTGTCCTTCAGTATACTGGTGTTGTTCATAATTTTGCTCATATCCCTGATTTTGATATTCGACTTCCGTTGGTTGTGTTTGTTCGTAAGTTTGCTCGTAATGTTGGTAATCTTCAGGGTACTGCTGATCGTACTTCTGTTCTGGTTCAACTTCCATTGTACTATTTTCATCCTCATGACGGACTTTTTCATTTTCAACTTTGTTATCTAAATTTTCTGGATCTTCATCGTGTTCTTCTACATTACTTATAATTTCATTTTCCATTATATGAACATTATCTTGTGGATCATACTGTACATAGGAAACTTCTCTTTGTTCTTCTGGAGCAGAGTAATCTACTTGTTCTTGTGGTTGATGAGGTCTTGAGGTTTCAAAGTCTTGTTCTTGAAAGTGCTGTGAGTTTTGCTTATTTAAATGTCTTTGTGGAGATTGATGTTTACTTTCGATAAGATTTTGGATTTTCTCCTTGCTTAAGCTTCTAGGTGTTTTGTGGTTGACGCTGTCTCTTCTGACGTCATAGAGTTGTTCTCCAGGTGTGGGGTCTCCGGGGGACTCAGTTCTGGAATGCCCTGGTCCGGTACTGGGCGAGGAATGTGGGATATTTCTGCTGGCTGTGGTTTGGTGCGTGGTAGGTGCTGAAAAGTTAATCTGTTTTAAAGATGAAGCTTAATAAAGATTTATAACTAAACTGAATTTAATCATCAAATACTAGATATCAGCATTAGATTTGTTCAATATTAACATTGTGGTCTAATTTAAATCGAAGTAAAACACTTGATGATATTGACTATTACTAGCTAAAGGTGCCGTATATGTAAATATTACCAACTAACAATTTTAAAAATTAAATTTTTTAACTTTAAAATTAGTTCGTCAATTTCATGCTTTTCAATCATCCAATAAGAATAGTTGGCTACCGCACCCATGTTAAACATGGCTATAGAATGGTACTTAATCTGGACAAGACATAAAATAAATTTTCTATAAGTATTTAATTTACGGTAAACACAGAAATATGTAACCAATATTATATGCCGTTTCAACTTATTTTTAATGCTTTTAATAAATCTGACAAGTTCTGGTTTAAAAATAACTGTAATGTTTAAGAAGCATATCAGGAGATCTAATTGCTAAATCTTTTAAATTATTTCATTAGTTGTTGCGGTTGATTCAACGCTGCGAGAAAAAAACGTATTTACATATATACCTTTATATCCTAATTAATGTTACTTATTTTCGCTTCTCATCAAATAAGCTTTTATCGGGTTCAATAAACTGTTTCTCTATTGGTATGATCAGTCCACATTTCTACAGTTCTTCAATTGTTCCATCATTCTCATTTATAGTGGACATATCTTACCTTCATAAGCGCTAACTGGTGCGTACGTCGCCTGCAAAGACCGCCCCAGGTTCTCTACTTGACGCTGCAGAGTGGCCAGTTCTTCCCTGCACACAACACACGTGACAACACACACACACATGCAGTAACACAACATTGTGCAAGATTATCGATGTACTAATAATTGGTAACAGATTTATATATTTGGAAACCCAAGAATTGTCTACATTTTAAAAATAGCAAATCACAAAAATAACTTACATTGTAATTTGTAACTTTTTTCGTAAACGAATTATGGAGCTACTCATATATATATGTTTTTGAACGAATTTTCTACTAAATGCGAGGAATTTCAGTACATCAGTGCAATTGTTATTCATATCATGCAATTCATTAAGTAGTGCTACTCTCATTTATACAGTGCATTCTACAAACAAATGTAAAGCAATTTCAAACACAATCGTGGCATCAAATTCAACAAAGGGTTTCTCCGTTCACATCTCTTCTTACCTTTTCGTAGTCATCGTCAGAATCATCATACTTATTGAGAGACAAATCACTCATGTTCCTTATCAAATCAAACTCATCTTTGTCGAGTCTGTTAAGTTCATCTGATGAATTTCTAAGTCTATTTCTATATCTATTCGTGTATCTAGGTACAGGGGTTGATGTCAGGTAAGTGCGATCTAGATCATAGGATGATCTGCTAGTTGGATATCCACTGAGTGGTGTATAGCTCCTGTATGGTGCTATGGTGGTGGTGCAATATTTCTTATGAGAAGACCACAGATTACGGAGTTTTCTCATAAGTTCAGCGTTCCTGACAAGCAATTGTGTTTTTTCCATTCTGAAAGGAAATGTTTGTCTATGAAGTGAGTTGTGATGATAACTACACGATTGGTTGGATTTCGAATGTTTAGGAAAGGCTTACAATTTTTTAAATGTGTTTTATTATATTATGATTAAAATGTAAAAGGTCTTTTTTCTTTGCTTTATACGGTTTTAACAATTTATGCGCTGTTAATAAATGTTTTAAATTTATAAAATATAGAACATATCCATGTATTTTTACTTATGAGATTAATACTGTCTTTTAAAGCGGTTAATTTACAGTATTTGAATATTATTGTAACCTTTTCCGTATGGTTTTATTATGTTCGGGATAATTAAATAAGTTACAAAAATTGTAAATTTCAAACACACGTTTAAACATTTAATATTGTTATCAGTACCCAATGAATAATGCAATTCTTGAAAAATATCACGTTACACAAAAAAACACTTATTAATATAAGCCTTCCATACCCCTTGCGAAACATAAGTGTACTAAGTAATTGCCATGCCCTCTCTGGGATATTAGCATTAACTGCTTGTGAAATGAAAAGATGGGTATGGAGTATACAACATAATTGCAAACAATTCGATACCATAAATATGATACAATTTTGAAAAATATGTGGGCTTATATCGACAATTGTTAAATTTTAAACGTATTTTCATCGACCCAAGCAACTGCTGTTTTATGATAGAGTTTTCGTAATTAAAATTGTAGGTATGTATTGCATATAAGAACAAGTTAAAAAAAAAACGTAAACCGTTTAAACGATTCTTATAATATAAGCTAATATTATTGTTATCTTAGTTTTTTTTTACTTTTGAACATAAAACCCAATAAAGTATATGTAAAATTAACATTTGGCATCTCTTAAATACCGATAAAAATACATTAACAGTAAAACTAACGTTTTTAAACATAATAACATACAAAAACAACAGAATTCATGTATACATTTAAAGTAACAAGCGACGTATTATCAATTAACAATTTTATATTACTCAATATTGCACTTATTTTTACTTGTATAACAGTATAAGTTATTGCACTTATCCATATAAATAATTATTTTGTTATTTTTATTTTAGGTGCCTCCTTCACCGGGATTATTATTAGGTTCATTTTGTTCAACATCTCCCATTACGTCAACATTATCTGTATTAACTGGATCCTCACATGATGAAGAAATTGCAGTATTTTGATTTTCGATTTCTGCAGAAATGTTAGCTACGCCTTCAGTTGTTTTATTTACTGCTGTCGCTACTTCAATATTTTCTTTAGAATCTAAAGTTTGGTTTCTTACGGTATCCTCTTCATTTCGTATGGGGGAGAGTTTTACTTCATTTGATACTTCCACACTTTCATCAATAACTGGACTTTTAACGTTGTTCTGGCTGTTACGACCAGAATGTATGTTTGGTGAATGTTCTTTATGTATATTTGGTGAATGTCCATTTTCTGGTATTGTCTTAGACTCTTCATTGCTTATATTTTCTTTTTGATCAAATACCTCTAAAGTTTCTTTAAGAACATTAACATTTCTATTCGTAACTTCCATGCTTATACTATTCTTCACATATTTATTTTCGTCTGACGAAGTGGCAACTTCGTCTATGTCAACTTTACGTCTCCTCTTATCTTTCTTCCTGGGCTTGGGCACTAATTTTACACTGATGTCAACTTTAATTGGCTCCTTTTTCTCCCGTAAAAAGGGCTGTTGAATCATCAGCGGTAGATTGTATATTTTCTCCCCGCGAACGTCACTGAGATCCTGATTAGTCGTTAATGGGCCAACAATTATTGGCGGGTAATTATTCGACGAATCGGACTCTTTTCCGTAGCGGTGTCTCGAAGAGCGGTGTTTCCCGACATGTGAATCTGGTGATCTTGAACGGTCGCGCTGTGTTCTGATTGGTTCGTCTGCACGGCCGCGACACTGCGCTCTGCCTGCCACCAATAAAAACACAGCACGACTTTAGGAAAATGCATTCTAACAATGGGTAATGATAACAATGTTTGCGTTTATGATTTTGAAAGGTGCAAAGGGTAAGGTAGAAAATACGGTAGAAAAATTAATCTAATTGCACATGCTATTAGGTTGAAAGAAGTCCGTACTTGTGCCTACGGTTTGCGTCGTCGAGCTTGTCAGTAAGCGAGCGACATTCACCGGTGAGTTTCTCCATCAGACTGTTTTGTGATTGTATCATGGCCTCCAACTCAGCCACCGTTTTAGCTGCGGAACCAAATGTGGATGTCAACTTGGAACTGATTTTATTAAGGATGTGGAGAATCCCAAAAGCTTGGTAGCTATTTCTTGATTACATTGGATTAAGTAATATAGTTCCTATGAAATTAGTTGAGGTGTTTCGAGTAGTTCAATGTGTTAATAAACAATCTGATGAATAAACTATTGAATTTGTTAAGAAAGAATCAAGAAGCCCTTTCACAACACTATTAGTTGACATGCAAGCGCCAAGCGCAGTAGATGAAAGGGTAAAATATAAATGTTTTGAAGGTAATTAAACGTGGTATAAGAATAACGAAGTTTATAATTTCTTTCAAAACATCAATAGTTTACCCATTAATGAAACAATTTTTAACGTCACAGTAAATACGTATTAAGTTGTTGTCGTGTGATAATAAAATGTATATGTTACTGTGTAACAATTACATTGTATCAAGACTTACCATGTTTATTCTCCATGGTGTCGAACATGGTCGCAAGCTCTTTTTCCTTCTTGTTCTTCTGAGGTGATATCGGTGTTAAGGTCTTCATATTGATCTGAAGAATTATAAGAATGATGCTTATGTTTTTAGTATTTTTTGATAACATTTATTCTCCCGAGTCATCGAAAATGTTTCGGTAAACAGTGGATATGTCAGTGACAAACAAGTGTAATAAAATTTCCTGAAGACCTTCATGTCAATTTATACCTAAGTGTTTGATGAAAAAGCAAGCAAATTGGAAAAATTCAATTAAAGAAGACAAGAGAAATTGAAGAGATTTAAACTCACTTCCTTCTCCAAGTTAGAAATCTGCTCTGAAAGACGTAGATTTTCACGACGCGAATGCACCACGTCTGCATCAGCTCGATCCAAACGTTGGCGAAGAGACTGAATCTAAAAATATATATTTATATATATATATATATATATATATATATTTAAAACATGAACTTTAAAGTCATAGATACACTATGGATATAAAGTTGCTATCTAATTTTTTTAATAAGGCCTTTCATAAAACTGAGCAGAATTTTTAAGTAAGTATAACTGGCAATATTACTAAAAGACATTATTAGTTTTGAACACCGACAAATACAAATTGAAAACCAATAACAGTACGAAGAAAAAGCCTCTTACTTTTATCAAATAAATGCAATTATAAGAACAAAAACGTAACATCACGCCTGTAATCCCCGAAGGGGTAGGCATAGCAATGTAGTACACTCC
>DWED01000297.1:0-12182 GCA_018245795.1 Protelbella ruficauda | reverse complement strand
GACCTTAAAACCATTGTAATAAGCTGTTGGTTGGACAGAGGAAACAACAGAAACGCCACAGCGACGGAAAAAGATACGTTGTGGCGATACTGATTGTACAAGAGAATCGCTCGATTCCAAATCTGTGATGCGGCAAATCGCATTATTGTGCCGCTCGAGCACATTGTGGTCACCCTCGCGGTGTGTTTGCGCGATCTTCATTTCGAATATACAAATATTCCACTTCAACCTTTTATTTACTTTATTGTACTATGGTTAACACGTCTCTCTCTTTCATACATATAATAAGTTTTTTTCTTTTCTGACAGAGCTCATTAACGCCCTAAGAGGTTACAGGTAATAAGAGTCTCTACGTAATAAGAATGAGCTACACGTAATTTGAAATATTATATGGTAATATAATGTGTATGTATGGTAGTATGCATTAAAAGTAAAAAAAAGTATAGCTTAAATACACGTAATCTGCGACTTTAGATTTCTATTTATATTTTAGGTCTTATATCTATAATTTTAGGTTTCAGTGTGGAAGAAATACAACAATACACAAAAAAAATTATATTTATAATAGTAGTTAGAGAATTTTATATTGCATAGGTTTAATAACTGTTAACATTTTTCTATTACGACAAATATATTTCTTTACTTATATATTAAAATCTCAATTACAATAACGTGACAATTTCTTTTTTTATTTGTAGGCAAATATATAAATCACAATGCTTAAATCAAATTTAAATATAGAAGTAATAATAGCCGGAATGAATGTTACGGAAACAAAATGGGCCGCGCAACGAACGCAGCCGCAACGCGCGTTCAACGGAACGAAGACGACAATCGCACAATGCGACCGACCGCACAATATAATTGTCATTATTCATTTGTCAACAGATTCCTGACTGTGCACCGCATAAAAGCTCTTATGACCCTCACCACAAGCACGCATAGGCTTGACTTGTTTTAGCACAAAAAAGTTACGCTTCCGCCGCTAGGGCCATCTGCGTCGACAAAGCATAAATGGGTCAAATGTTTTTGTAAACAAACATTGGCAGCTACTTTGTGCTCGTGGGTACGTTTGTAGGTTTTCGCATACACTACAGGGGCGCGGTAATAATTCGTCGCCGAATGAATGATAAGAGAGCAAATCAGCAAACCGAAACATAATTGAAATATAACATATTTGTGACTGTATTGATTGTATACTTTTTATTGCTCGTTTGTCCCCAAATTAACCTAATAATGCAATAAAAATTAAGTTGTTAAGATAATGTGTCGATTTTTTAATATAATAAAATGATTCAGTGTCAAAAGAGAATCTCGTGTCATTCGATGGCAAGAAAAATTATTTCGTAATGACAGTCGTAACCTGATATAAGGCAGCATTGTTATACGTGTAACTGGTTCAAAAGTTTATCTTCTAGAGGTGAGTAACTCGGGAGATGATGCTTACTCTTTCGGCGATTACTTACATAAACGAGTCAGAAATGGATATGACATAATTATTATGACATAATTATTTTCTGCTATAAAAAGTAAATTCTATAATTGAATTTTACTCAAATTTAAAATTTTTGGTTAAGTTGGACACTGTGGTGAGCCCTGCGATATAAATATGTTAAGCAGTGGACTGGTGTCCGCTGAGCATGATACTGATGGTAATATTTTACCTATGTTCATCTCAAATTTATGATGATTAGGCAAATATGTTACATAATATATAGGAAAAAAATAACAATATTATATAAATACCATTTGCAATACAAATTCCAAAAAAAAAAAAAATTAAAATAGTATTACATTTTTAAACAATCGATTACATTTAACCGCCAAAAAACATTATAAAAGTTGAACAGTGAGGGCAAAGAAATATTATGTTCATTTGAGTAAATTGATTATAATATACATTGGACCCTATGAGCGCATGTCGCTTCCAGACGCTCAACACACTATCAGGGCACGCGCTCAGCTGGTGCAAGGTCGTACTTTGCGCTCGCGAACCGCGTCGATAAAACTTATCACATTCAAAGATTGGCTGCACCGCATAGTGCAGTGAGGTGAACATTGAGTCATCATCTACTCATGTACCTCTTGGACACTCGCATTCGAATTTCGAAATTTGGAACTATAATTATTAAAAGGTAAACAATAGTTTGGCTATATACAGCGAGCACACGTTAGACGCATTCGGTTTTAATTAGGTGGCGAGCATCGAAGACGGCGCCGCGCCGCCGCCAGTGCTGCTGCGATAATATAGGTATTCTGTGGGCCATATCTAACCCTACTACGCCCGGCTGACCCGGACGCGATATCGATAACTCCGTCTGTTCGATGCGTGACATCTCTGTTTATGTTTACAGTGCGACTCGTACGTTCCGGGGCGAGCGTGCGGCGCGCGGACAGAGTACAATACGATCGGTTTCTTTCTGCAACGAGTGCACCTATCAGTGTTATCGGCACTGTAACTTGTTATTTCCTTGTCTTATGATATTTCTCTTCACGGTGACCGGTTAACAGCTAGCTAAGAGAATACATTAACATGAAAAACTTATATTAATTGTACGATGCAGAAGCATGTAATTAGGAATATGATTAATTAAAAACTATTAAATATAAAATAAATAATATTAACTAATTAATTAATTAAATATTATCATATTTTCAAAACAACTATAACTCTTAAAATAACTATGTTTCAATTGTATGTGAGAAACACTCCATCTTACAAGAGTTAATTAAGTCAAATTAATTCTTTATGTGCACAGCATTAACGTAAAAACAGATGTTACAATGGATTGTGCTTCTCATAGAAATGTCGATACACCATTTATCACTAAATATACCACAGTGTGGATTAACAGAGATATATGTTAAAATAAAAGAGTTGAAGCGACAGAAGTCGCCGGGAAGAAACAATTCCAAATGTAGCAAAAAATACTGGCAAACAAAAGTACTGGCAATGATTTCAACGTACTTAAAAAAAAAAGTATTAGTAAACTAATAACAACTCAAATATGATTAAATTTAGTTTGTTTTAATATAAATGAATGTACAACTACATACCCAGTCATTTATGAATCTCTATAGCTATAAAACGTTGAGTTTAAATTAACATTCAATAAAAGTGATTCAGTGTACCGCGGCTTTATCTCAGAACGCGCAGCATCCGGTAACCGTCTGGTATATCCAGATCAGAAGTCAGCTTTTGGCACGCGAATATCGCCAGCTAATGGAACTTCCAGGTTTCTACCATTTTCACCGTTCATAATTATCTTATATATAGAAAAGAGGTTTAAACGAACTGCAGAATACATTATACCGAGAACTACTCGAGAGCAACTTTTAAGGGTCACGTGCATATGTATGTATGTATGTATATACACTTATGACGTAATATTAACCTAAATATATGTACATATTTGTTTATTTTAAATTAATTACGATTACTACACTAAATTATATGTAATCAATGTTATATTTACATATTTATATATGATAAGGAGTGTCAGATAAAGTAAAATAAATAATAACAATGGCCCGTCTCCGTTGCGGTGGAGACTCGACTCCAGTATAGAGACGAGACTTAAGAAGGGTTACAGTCCACAGACAGATGCAGTTCAATTTGCATTGTATATATTTTGTCAAATAAGCTTCAGCTTCAGCTTAAAAAAGTATCGGATAGATTTCGATTAAACATTTTTAGTGTTGCTTCTTAGACAGTTGGTCCTTATTTTAAAAAAAATTATTGAGATATTTTCATTTAATATAAGGTTATTAAAGTTATAAAAAGGTGAAATTCTTAACTATTTGTAAGATTAGTAAATTATATTTTTGCCTTCAATATTTTTTATTTTCTTTTCTCTACATAAAATGTATTGTTAATATCATAAACAACGCAGACAAAGTCGCGGATATTAGCTATTAAATAATAAATGTGTATGCATATATTCATGTAGGAGTATATTATACTCCTCTACCTGTCCCTTCGAGGAAATACAGGCGTGATATTATGTGTATGCATAACACATTTCTTTATAATTATTTCCTCGCCTGAAAATTCAAAGGGCTTCAGAATCGTAAAGGAAAACTGGTTAAAAAAAATTACAATAAATTACACGATCTAGCCATATCACAGAAAACGAAAGTGAACATTTATCCTGTCTCGACGGAGGTAAATCGCTAAGCGAGCACTCAGTCACATCACAAATTCGGCGCGATTGTTCGCTAGGAACGCCACACGGTGGGAATGCGATGTACAGTCCGTTATAAAGTTCATGGGACATAACAAAGTGGAGCTAAGTAGCGGAATCGGAGGTTTTCGGCGCGTGGTCATCGGCCGCAGTAGTGTGAACCGGGAGACAATGCGCCGCGGTCCCACATGCGATAGCGATCGTATCGCTCATGAATGAACTTGTTATGGTGCCGTCGCAGACTAGATACGGCTTACTCAAGAAATGGATTATAAATTACAGACGTCGGAATAACCACTCGGATTTAGCGTGATCTCCAAACTGTACTTTCTCTCTTTTACTTTATTATACATAAACAATATTATAAAAGGGTACTCCAGTCCACATGTTTCTCATTAGCGATTCGCACTCAGTTATAATATAATTTAATACCGTGTCTAGGCTTTTGGAGTGTTAAGCAACATTTAAGAACTAAGAAAGATTTATAGTTCAATAGCACCTTTCGTAACTGAGCGGCTCTCAACTGGTCTGCGGCTGGTCAGCAGGGAAAGCACGGTACGGATTATCAGCAAGAACAGATATGGTCAGTCTAAGTCCACACAGCTTCAGTTTTATCTGAGATCAGATATCCATGGGCAGTCATAATCAATTAACATCAGATGACTTATAAGTCATCTTATAAACCTGTCTGTAACTTGTATACATACCATAAATAAAAGCGATAAAATTTCAACATTCTAATACCGAGAAATAAATTTCAAATTATAACAGTTAGATATAATTCGCACACGAATTTCATATCACGAACTCCTCTTGCATTGGGCGCACGGTTAATATAATGAACAACTTGTGCAGTAAATTACGAAATATAGAACAAGCGATGCAATAAGTAAATCATAATAATGAGAGGAAATGTTTTTAATTTCGAATTTAATAGATCTTTTCAAAAGGAATTGTTAACAGTGGTGTGTTCTCTCGATATTTTTGTGTGTTATAAATAATTTTATGTAGATCTATATGCTCATTTAGAAACTCCAGGCCGAGACATAGTATCTCATCCAGCCCAACGGAGCAGAAATCCATTTTGCCACTATACGAGTACACTAGCTTTAACTCTAATATTATTATTCATGTGCCAGTCATATTAGAATTAATAATAAGTATAATTTGGATGTATTATGTTTAAATATTTATACATTTCGTGTACAAAATATGTACGTACATGAGACATAGCCATATTAAAAAATTATTTCAGAAAAATATATGGCGGATCTCTTTTCAGCTGTTTTCTTATCGTATAATTTTATTGCAAAGGTGCGAGAGATATGCTTGTTTGTACAGGATGAATAAAAAATTAAGCTAATTGTGATTGCATTAAATGTATTTTAATGCTAATACACTTGTAAATAGCCAGTCTCGTCTAATTAACGCGCCTAATTGGAATCGGACGGATTTCACGAATTATATCTGCAAATATTATGCTCACGCGCCTCTAATCGCACTGGAATAACGACGTCCACATATACATATATTTTACAGCCCATATGGGTGGTCTGGCCCTTAGCCGCGAATAAATAACACCGATCATAACAAGTTGACCTTACATTAGGGAAAAAAAAATAATTACCGTTCGCGTGATCCGCAAGAGTTTGATCGCACTAATCCGTCAGGCTATGCGCGGGCGCATGCGCCGTGACGTCACGCGAGCTTCCGACGGGAAAATAATTTTTAATCAACAACAAGGCTGCCAACCGTCAAATATTTTATGGGACTGTCTTGAATAAATAACAACAAAGCCTTTTTTATATCACACTTAATATTACTTTGACGATAAAAATCTAAGATCGACCACAGCACGCTAAATATTACTTAGATGTAAAAAAAATAACTTAAATTACTTAGACAATGAAAATTGCACTTAAAATAACTTAGATTCAATCATTAATTGTGAATATTTTGAAATGCTTAAAATGATCATTGACCAGTATTGACTTATAGTGCGGTTAAACGACGATACGCTAATGGCTTAAAATTCAATATTACACTCGGGGGATTTGGGGTTTGAACTTTGGTGGTCCTCGAACATACAACTATAAGCAAGTACTTAAGATTGAATATTACTGACTATACTTCCGACGAAAAGGATTATGACGGAAGCTACACGCTTTTGAATCCTTCATAGCGTCGTCTAACGCGTGTGACAACCACCAATTCGCAATTGGGCTGCAAGATAGACGACGGCCATTGGACTTGCCATTCTGAGACATGGTATGATGAAATCTCATCTCATAAAAAGGGTGATGATAGTGATGATGACACTATGGCTATTAATATTTTTAATATCTTAACATATCATTAATCATTATGTATCCTGCAATTCCGTATTAGAAAGTTGGCCGCCACAACCATCGACAAGTTTATGACTGCACACCGATATATTTAAGACGAGCAATATTAGACTTTACGTTGTGGAGTGATAGTCTTACTGTTTATTTTGAAGACAAAAATAAATTATCGAAACAGTTTAAGTTGATACGGTCTGATAGGAAAACCGACCCCAGTACAGGGATTATGTCTATCAGCTTGGATATTACTTTGCATTTATTTATTTTATGAGAAGCCATACTAGGTAATCTGCTTACTCGTCAATATTACTTAGCACTAAGTAAATAGTATTTGTGAAGAAAATAAAGTAAATTCGAATCAATGATATACAGCACTGCATTCGAATGATGCGAAGTGTAATGTCTTGTTGATTCTGTTTGATCGTGATAACACAGGACAATGAACCGACAAAATAGTTCTAAATACCGTAAAAACAACGGCAAATGAAGGCAAGCAGCTGTTTGGTAATAAGTAAAACTTTACGTACACTTTTTTAATGTAAAGCAAAATTATCTCTGACATATGCCACAATATCTCAATGAACATACATAGACTGCTGTTTGTTATATCGTGTTTGATTCATATTATTATTCATCCGTAGTCGCATGTAAAGCTGTAGCTCGTTTTAACTCAATTCCCATGAGTGACGGAATGCCGGCAGAAGGAAATATTAGAATTTCATTTCATAAATAAACAGTTGAGTGGAGATGGGCTGATAAGGCGCCACGGGAGTAGGCAATAAAAGATACGGTACATATTGTAATTAATTTTTATCTTTATAGATACATCTATAATATAATACCATTTTACATGAAATTTTGATTGACATTAAACTTTTCTTGTTTATACCGTTCTGGTGCGTTCGGTTTTTTTTAACGCTGGGTAATCGATGAATCCCTTCAGTTATAGCGTGACCAGAATTGACTTTTGAAGTTGTAAACGACGTTGTCAATTAGAAGAACACGTACAAGTAATTGTACAAAGCAAATGTTAAATTTAACAATATCATAATTTTAAATGTACAACGAAAGAAATGCTAAGAAGTTCCCCTTTAAGATATAAAGAAGACGTAATTTATTTACACGTCAGTTTCACACACTCGCCTCGGCCGAGCTGCTAACGCTAAAACATAATACATAAATATTCCATATTAAGGAAGAGCATCATAGTTATACCGCTTGACGAGATCGAATACGGCACGCATATAAATCTATAAAAAATATCGAATATGACTCGCGCTAAAAGAAATAATAAAATAATAAAACACATACAAGAAATATGGCCGGATACGCTTGAGTTACCGTCTGACAGTAACGACAGGAGTGTTGTTATTGATACTTGAACATAACGAAAAGAATAAAATATAGGAATCTTGAAAGGTAGCTGTAAAACATTACGTACACTAGCACACGTAACATGAATAGATAATAATGTATAATTAACGAGCATTCATGGGTAATTTTTTTCTTAATACACGAAACAATTGAGCATCGAGAATGTTTAATTCTCACCTTTTAAAAAGCTTCCTAGAGTACGTGGCGCTCGTCGTGGAATAATAACGTGTTCAAAATATGACATTTCGCATACTTATGCCGAGCGATACAATGAGACGGGGCGATAAACAAAGCTGTGCCTGACGCCAGCGTCATGCTCTGCTTGCGAGGACTTGTATCATCTCTCATAAAATTATAATACGGTTTCGCTTCCTCAACGTGTCACGTCCGCCTTCATCATTGATAATTTATCAACTTGATGTACATCTTCAGTTGTGCCAGCTAAGTTACCGATCTCGAGAACAATTGCAACGTTATAACTTGAAAGAAATGTGATTTTTTTTTATGGAAATGCAAAAAGTAATCCGCGCTGCAAATATGTAAGTGGGTTAATTTTGTAGCATAATAGAGCGTAGAAGTGCATGCCATATTTTAACAATAGACCGCTTCTCCCGTTCCCACATTAATCTCTGGCATTATATTACATTACACGCCTATTTTAAAATTAATTTAGTTTTATAACCTCACGTTTTTATTCATAGTTATCATAGGTATATCGGTAATTTTCGAAATATAAGAATGAAAACCATACGAGTAGTATCACAATTTTACATTGAAAACACGACTTAACAATACGCTATTTTCTTTTTACAGATTGAACACGACAAACATGAATTGCGACTTTCAATTGAAATGGGAACTTTACATGAGTCCAGGCCGACTTTGCCTTTGACCTCGGAGCGGTGCCGAGCGCGGTCGAACCAATCAAACGTGCCGATACATCGGCTCCGGGTCGCCATAAACCCACTCTAATATACGCGTATTCGTTGCGTTGAAGACTTTTATGAGCAATTTAACAAGTGTCTCGTACTCGGGCCCGATTTGATTTATACCCACATAACGCACGTTTACGATGTACGTTTATTGTTTCTTGTATTCCACCCGGTCTGGGAGCTGATAATGTTATTTGAGAGGTAAAGGACGCCGAGATAAAGCGCTCCGATGCCCACAAATGGTCTCCAGCCGATTCATTCAACGCGTAGCGGTATTTTAATCGGTAGGAATTTAATGTCGCATTTTATTCAAATGCGCATACATGACACACACATTATTAATCCATATATGCGAAACTAAAATAGTGATTTCTTATCTCACACGAATCGCCCGTTATAACCGCAGTACAGCGTTCATGGTTAGGAGCAGAAAGAGATTAAAGCTCAATTCCCACTAAAGCAGAATTAAAGCGAGACGTCGCATCATACATATACTTACACATTAATTGTATTTTAGGTTCTATCACTGCGAACTAAGGTGAAAAAAGAAATTTGTATAAACAAAACAGCAAAACGCGCGTCATTGCGGCGACACGCTTAACTCTTAATTTTAATTTTTTTTCCAATTTATTTCATCACTATGTTTTGACGCGCGCATCTGCGCGTCGGCCTCGAAATTTGACGCGACGCCTCGACTCTGCTGTAGTGGGAATTAAGCCTTAAATAGCCTTAAATATAAAATACAAAGCTCTCTTATCTCAAATACTTCTTTCCTTATATCTTTTTTTTTAATAAAACAAATAAGATAAGAAAGAAAAAATTGTATCAGGTTCTCTAGCTACCCTAACTGTTTGCTACTGACAATTATACATGGTTCATGTATGTATGTGATTAGTAGACATGTGTGTAGATATCATAATACCCGAACTGATGTCACCCGATCCAATAATAAGTATCTAATCAGTCTTTGCCTCCGTAGTCAAAGGGAGCTAGTATTCGCTTGCCTTACCTTGATTATTCTAATTTATAGTACATATACATATGTAGATTTAACTGTACTACGTAGGCAGGGCAATAACACATTCAGAACAACTAAACCGACATTATTAATGTTATTTGAAATGTGTCTATGGTGGTTAAATAAAGTGAATAAATAAGGTGAAACTGCATTTCAAGCATCGCTATAGATTGTTAATGTATAACTTAGAATTGAAACAAATATGTAGTATATTATAATAAAATTTACTGAAAACACCTTTAATGTTTCATGTATGTATGTGTTGAAACACCTGGAAATCTACTATACACCCACACGTTACATAGGTTTAATCGTGGGAACAATTCGTCCCTATTCATCAAAGTTGACAGCTCGATTAGATACCATTTCCATCTTAATTTTGTTAATTTTTTAAATAATAACGCCCCACACTCGCACACCAACGCCAGTGTCCTGAGCGTGGGTGCCATACATACACACAAACGAAACTTCTCGAACAATCGTAACTAAAACAAGTGCTTCAAATACAGTCAATCCGACCGGGAATCGAATCTGGAACTGTGCATAGTACATCGGCATAGTAACCAGTGCACCAAACGAGTCGTCCCATACAAACTAAATTGATAGCAATAGTGTTTTTTAACATTCATTGCTTCAATTGAGTGTGGACATAATCGAGTCTCGTTAGCATCGATTATTATTATCAATGTCAGCACGCAACGCACCAGGGAATTTTGTACAATTACAAATTACTGTAATTACATTAATTTCCCTTTTGCATCTATTGTAATTGCAATGTAATGTAAGATTTAACAATAAATCTCACTGACTAGAATGGTGAAGGAAAACATGGATAGGAAACCTACAACACACGAAAGTTCTTCATAACGATCTCTAAGATGTGTAAACTTGCGAAGCTGTACTTAGCCCGAGCGGTAGGCTGAGGTATTTTAGCACATATTCCTTTAAACTTTCTCGCTCTTAGAACTCTATATTTTTCTAGTAGAGTCGTGTATAGAAGAGCAAAAAAAATAAACATAACAGTCTAACAATGATGATTACATGCATTAATATCAATTCGATTGTGTTGTCGCAACCAGTTTAAACCGGTGATATTACCTATATCTACATATATACCTAAAAGGTAATATTAAACAATTTAGTTTCTTACATATAAGCATGGTATGAAATCAACCTGTAGCTACCATTAAAAAATATAGAATATATACTAAAACAAACAAATATATTTGTATTTTTAAATATTTTACGTATTTAATTTATTTTTCTAGACATTTCAACGTCGTCTTTGAAACCAACACTGAACCTTTTTACAACACATGAATTCATATACTTCTCTGTATGCTAATCAAATATAAATAAGATTTTTTTATGAGCATTTTGAATTTCATGCCGATAAGAAACAAAACCGAGTAATCGTGTTAGTATTCTCTAAATGCAACGCCACGGAACATTAGGAGCGATTTCTTAAACGGTAGGAACAAGCCTAATGGTATTATTATCAACATAGTTGATCAAATTCCGTTACGAATTTTCCCAGGTAACACCTGTAATCGGGCTCGCAGGTCTCGCTTCAATATGACATATCGACGACAGGGCCAACAGTAAAAAAATGAATAAATAAAGAACATAAAAAAGAAAGTTAGCTAATTCTAACTCATTGGTACAAGGCACAGACTACGGATAACAATACGCTGCTTAATACAGACCCCATTAAATAAAGATACATGCCGTGTAAATAGAAACTTTCTTTCCATATACTTCCCACTTAGCATTTCTCCTGTTCTGTTAAACATTTGAAACAGCTGTAGAACAGTGGCATATGACGCTAGTGCTGTTTGAACCACAAAGCGTCCGCTCTCTATCGTCGCTTGGGACGCGCACAGTTGACGTCCCGTAGAGATGTGCCATTGAGATGCGTGCGTGTGAGACGTGAGCGCGGCGATAATGCCGAGTGAGTTGTGCTCGGGGTGGGCTGTAAAACGTACATCAGATAGCGCCCAGATGGGTGACGGGCCGTGACGTGGCGCCCAAATCTAGCTTCGTCGGTTTCGTTATGAGCGTCACACACCTACTCAAAGACCTAATAACTGGCTCCGTCTCAGTTACTCGACGTGCCACGTGCATAATACAACTCATCTATCTATTTACTTGGTTGATTATTATAATTACATCGTCATGCTAGGTCCCTTACGGGGTAGGCAGAAAGCATTGAGTGTCAATCACCTCTATCCTTACGGACGTGATGTGCCTTTTCTAGATTATTACCATTATTATTGTTTTATTTATATATTTATCTTTGTTGACGACGTTATACAATACCAATTGCTGG
>DWED01000296.1:0-12183 GCA_018245795.1 Protelbella ruficauda | reverse complement strand
AAAGGCAGACACACTGAAAGGTGTCAGTAACACACAATATTTAAATACAATAATTACACGATTATCGATACACGATAAATTTTGAATAACATTCATTTTTTTACCAATGTCAGTTTTGGTAAATTATGAATGACAATAACTATAAAATCGGTGATGTTACCAATACTTAACTGGAATATGGACAGTTAAACCCCAAAAGAAGTTTTTTTTGGTCGTCCAGGGGTTGAGTAACGAGAACGTACTAAGCACATTACTCTCGTATACTAGCTGCTTCTCCTGGCTGTTCCACTCCTTCGCGCAAAGCGTACTTTCCTATTCCGTTCGTATAACTAGGTTTCCCAAACATTCACAAATCATAGCTTTCCCAACACGTAAAGGCCGATGTTTTCTATGGCATCGCCATTAATTAAATGTCATCTGCGATTGTAAGAACCATAATATATTGAAGTACTAGCACTTCGTTTCCCCCACTTATAGATCACCTTGATCCAGTATTTATCTTAGTTGGTATCCTTTCGGTTCGTCTTTGGTATTCTCTCGGTTCATCCTACCTATCATTTAAATATTTCGGCATTAGCGTAATTATATTCAAAGCAGTAAATTCAGTATTATTTATATTCAAATTTTAATAAAAGGCTTCGACAATTGATTAACAAACTGATTAATATAATCAATTATTGAAGGGAGACTTAATAAGGGAGATTTAATATAGTTTGCAGAAGTTCATAGTGTCATCTATTGTCGTCTTTGTAGGATACGAATCGTATTACCATCTAGTGGTCAACTAGAGAAAAAATATTGTTATTAATCATAACAGTATACTATACGTGATAGCAAATGTTTTGTAAACTTTTCGCTAGATGTCACACTTGCATGTATTGGGGCTTTTATAATTTTTATTTGATTGTGTTTCTCAGACAATTGCTTTATTACAATAAATTCTTAAAATGTGTAAACAGAATACAATTATGATCATGAAATACGTGTGCAATTTGCTATCGAATATTTATGATTGTGTTTAAGCACGGCATTTAAAGCGGACTGTACTAGATGGCGGTAAAAGTATCTTAGGAACGCCTTATTTCTTTTTGCGTTCACTTTCTTATGAAATTTTTATGACATTTAATATGATTTATTGATGCTATAGGATATGAGATCCACCATATTTGTTATTTATAGTAGTATTTAAGAAATAAAAATTATATTGTACTTATAAGATGAAAAAAATAACTATAAGTAATTGATAAGTGAATTAACTGTGTAAGTTTCTAAACGAAACTTTTCTAACGTCTGTCGCACGGCTGTTCAAGCAAACGCTTTTTTTTTAATCTGTGTACAACTGTACACAAATCTGCCAGCTGGGCGGTTCCAATATTATTTATTTTTGTTCATTCGATCTAAATACTGAGTTCTTCGAAATAATAAAAGTTGTGAAAATTGTATTTTTGACATCCTGTGCTTAAGCTACGAAAGGTGAGTACTTTTAATTTAATTTTTCATGTTTTTTTTTGTGAAATTATGTCGATTATGATCAATACTATCGTGCGGTCTTTGTAGTTTTACGAAAGTAACAGTACTGTATCTACTGTGGGAATTTTTATTGGAACTATAAAGAACACTGATACATTCCACTGTTATTGTGCTATGAAAAATAATTTATTTCGCAACGGAGCTAGACTTTGTAAAAGTTTAATGTTTGTTTTTAAACTATTAAATAAAAATATTGACCTTAATAAAACTTTTGTAACTTATTCAGAACTGTTGCCTAACACTGTTAGCGACTTTGATTAGTTTTAGACGTAAAAAACCAAGTTACTAACTTTTAAACTATGTTTTTTTGCGTCTAAAATTCGTATTCACTTTTTGCTGGTAATTTTTACAAAAGAAAGTTACGAATCCAGTTTATTTCTTCCAATCAATTTTTTTTGCACTTCCAACGTGCAGAATGTTTAAGAATGAATCACTTGATTGCGAAACTGTAAAACGAAATATGCTTCGTTCAGATTAACAATTCTTCTTAAGAACATAATCATGCTTCTTTGGGTAACGATTTTTATTAGTATTTTTTTTATTTAAAAATCTTTACCTTATGCTGTTATAATACGAAATTGTTTATATAAATCAGGTGATATATAATTTTACATTTTGTTACAAAACAATGACTATAATAAACTTATTAATTAATTGAAAAATGGTGCTGGTCAAAAACATCTGCTTATATATCCATAAGCTCATTATCTTTTCCTATAACCTATTATTAAAATTTTACTGTGGTATAGATAAACAGAAAAATATATAGATAATGAAACTAATTTACAACAATTTGATTACCATAAACAAATAAATTTCCGATTACTATAAACAAAAAAGTGAAGTTAATAATGTAAAATGTATTAGCCCAATGTTTATGCCATCGTGGTGTTCACTTTTACAAGTTACAACTTACATTAAACTAAGTAAGAACTTTCACTAATAATACTAGATATATAATTTCAGTATATTAATTTAAGAATTAAATTTATATAAAGATAATCTAAATAATTAAAGGCAAGTTGCATACAGATTAATATAAACTAGTGGCCCAGTAACGATCGAAATTTGGTCGTAACTCATAAAAAAATCAGTTTGAATGTTGCCTAGGTTCTAATGTCAATGACTAGGCTTATATAAATATTTCCTCTGTGCTACTTATTCACGACAATCTGTCTCATGTCTGACATTGACAAAGGGAATGTAAATAATAAATGGTTTATTTAATTAAATTTAAGGTATTTGTAATACATATTACACATAGATTTTAGCATTATGCATTCCTTCTCTATATAAACTATAAATGTTCCTAATTCCATGCTCCTCCATTCGTGCAATTTTCGTAAAAAGGGGTACAAAGTTTATGCTTCACATATTAATATATAGATAAACTAAATACTGACTCGTTGGTCGAGCGGTTGCAAGCGCGACTGCCGATCGGGAGGTCCTGGGTTCAAATCTTGGGTCGGGTGCTATTGGGTTTTTCTATTTTAGAATTTGTAGTAGTGACTCGGAATCTGGAATTGTGCCTGGTGTATGGCAATAGGCTCATCATCTATTCCATGGGACTTAAACGTAACTGGCGAAACGTGGGAGTGTATTACACTCCTCTGCCTACCCCTTCGGGGATTACAGGGGCGATATTACGATGATGATAATGATATAACCGAGTCGCTTGATTTAGTCCCAATTTGGCAATGAATTTCCGACATTTAAAAATAAAAATTCCGGCCTGTATTTAATTTTAGCGATAAAAAAATCAACATAAGCCGATCAGCATAATGTCGTCACAATATTTAAATCGTTCGCTCGCTTGTTTAACGTACAACTCGTGCGGTAATCAACCAATTAACGTTTACGTGCAAAATAATAATTATTATAACAAGATTACTATGAAGCATTTAATGTCGTACAATAAGGCAATTATTGTATATCAAATGGATATTTTTGGTTTTCTGTTCATTTGAAATTTGACTTTTATGGAGTAAACGCGTGCTTATGTGTGAGCGAGCACGCATGCTTGCATGTACATATGTTTGGCACTCGATGCTACCTGCTTATCCCGTGAAGGACCTGGCGTGATGATATAATATTAAAAAGTACGTGTAAATGTAACGAAATGTTTTATATACATTTTCGCCTACTTCTGATATTCAAATTATTTACAATTTTACGTGAATATCAAGAACTAGTCTGCCAACCCGCACTTGGCCAGCGTGGCAGACTATGGCCTTAGCCCTCTCAATATTTGAGGAGACCCATATTCCAACAGTGGAATGATAAATGGGTCGATTGATGATGAAATAAAAGCTAGAATTATTTAGTGTTAATTGTTCAATATAGTGTACAAACGTGTATATGTGAGGTCTGCAGCATTCTCCTTCCACCTTCCTAGAAATAACACATTCATAAGCAAACAGTATTTTGTATGTGTTTGCAACGATATATTGCAGGTGTACATTATTACGAAATATCTTTTCATTAATTTAAAAGATGAAAAATGAAGGACATTGTAGGATGCAGATTACGAATATTGGTGTGGAATACATTTGTTTATGTGAAAGTAAAATTGTAGATTTTACATTGAATTAAAACCATAGTTCATTTCTATTGCAAAGTATAAACAAAAATCGAGACAGGCAAATATCATTATCTTTTTTAATAGCAGCTGTTGAGTTACTTAACATTGTATGTGTAGCTTTTGTAGAAATTTCGGTTCTGTTTTTTTTTACTTGTATTACTATGTACATATACAAAATATTATTAGAATTATTGAAAAGAATTTTTGCAGCTTTGTCAGGAATAACACATTTAAAAAATTCACTGTTATTTTTTATAAGTATATATTTACACGTATATATGTAAATATGTGGTTTATCGGCTGCCTGATAATCATAGCATAGGTTCTGACTGCTCAGGGATTAGATGGCTGTCTGCGGAGATGTCCCAATGTATTTATTCATATTTATTATACTAGTTGATAATCAAGTATTTTGCAACATTTTTATGTAAACATTGCATTTCTATAATTATCTCTTAAAAAATAATAAAAAATTAACTGTAGCATTAAATTAATATTATCATACATTTAAACAAAAAAAATCTTCAATGTGTTTCTCTGTAGGTAATCTTTGGCTGTGCGTTTTGCTCACATCCACATTATCTTTTGTACATTTGGAAATAAAGTGTACACTTGGATATATAATATATAGTTTACAGAGTTATATGGTAATTATGGAAATATTCCTGTATTATTCCCAGTTATGTGTTGTCTATTACTGTATGCTGTCTACTACTTTGGACTTTTCATCATCACCTGGGATAATATATGATGACTGATAGAAAATGCCAATTGGCATTAAGCCCTCCATTTCTTAACGACAATAAAGAATAAATAAATTAATTAATTTACAAGGTCAGTGGTCCCCCCCTTTACTACCATCACTTTTCATTCACATATCATTGTATAGGTACACATCACAAGGTGTTTATTACGACGATTTCTTTTCCACGAACTTACTAATGACAAAAATTGCCTGAATGTGTGATATAATACTTAATGTGTAATATTTTTTTATATTGTATCTGTATTGTTGTATATTGTTCTGACTAATAAATTTAAACTAGGAAAAGTCATCTAACATAATACTAGGAAGCGGTATTTTGTTGCATTTTGTTATTGCCGCTTTGCAAAGCCCGAGCTTTGACAGGAAGGATCCGAATAGTGCCTGATAACTGGGAGAGGTATGAGGTGGTTTCACCAAAACGCTAACACATACAACCCCCCTGATGGTAAGAGTGGTGTAGCCTAAGACGTAGCGAGCTTGCCTAGAAAGTGCCTATTCACTCATATTTTGTTCAATTCCAGATTCATTTAACAATTGAACGACATTTTCTTGCATCCTCTCCAAGGCTCTCAGCATCACGAAACTCAATCACACTGGAGGCAATAAAATCATTACAATACACATAGGAGTAACTGATTCTGATTATCTCAGAAGACTGTTTCTTAAATAATATAATGTTCAATGTGTACGAATCCTTACATTGTAATTAGTGTAATTATCTCAGTTCTTGTATGTAAATATTTCTAATTTAGTTTGTATTACAATTAAGCTTTGCTTAATGTGTCAAAGTTTAGTTTTTAAGCATTTTTAAAATATGCTTACCTTTTTTTTTATTAAATAGATTTTCAAACAGACCGTAATACGTGATGATTCCTTAAAAACTATTTGAAATAGAACGATTTTTGGAATTGTTTCTCCACCTCTGTATACTTTCGCTTGAAATAAACACCGTTTATTGTCGTAGTTTTATTTTCATTTACCTAGTCCAGCACTATTAGTTGTTTGATTAGAACTGTCGTGATATTTACGAACATTTTTAGGGGTTTATCTTTTATTCATTCTTGTACTTATCGAACTTAGTTAAAGAAAATATGTTTACTTTGTTGAATGTTTCGTTTGTATATTTAATTTTACCACATACATTAATGTTTTCCTATATATCATACATATGCTTATACTTAATTTTATATATGTTTATTATTATAGTAAAAACATTTGTATATATTGGGCATAAAATAGCAGTCTGTGATTATTATATGGTAGATGACCTGTGCACATTTAAAAAGTTTGTAAAATCTAAACAATTGGAAGACTCAATGTTATCTGAAGACTCGAATTTTTTTAAATATGAGTTTTTCATATGGTTCATTGTACTACTACCATTTCTTGATCAAACAGAAATGTGTTTGATTTTGATTAAGAATTTAAACTTACGTTTGAGACCTAATTTTGACCATTAACACATTAGCAAAGTACAATATCATATACAAAACTGTTTTCATAATACTGAAAATCTTATGTATGTTTGTTTTAGTTACTTATAGTTCTATATTTAGTTTTGCAGTGTGTATACATTATGTATCAATGTATATTATTTTTTTTACTTAAACAACATTCTGTATAAAATGAAATAAAATTGTAACTCTACAAATGTTTCTTGTTATTTTTACCACACCATTAAACAACTATGTCTTTCAGTGTGGCAACACCTTTGCATTGTGCGCACAAATAGAAATGATTATAGGCTATCGCCAATTTTTTCCGGCAGTATGGATGCACAGTGGTAAAAAATAATTGTGCGCTTGATTTTCAATAAATATCTATTGTAATCGAATTTTAAAAATATAATGTAACATGTAATTAAAAATAGCCCTGCGCACTGGGTGGCAACCCTAGTAAGTTCTGTATTTAAACTAGTGTCCGACCGAAACAGGTTTTTCAGCCGAAACCGAAACCGAACTTTCGGCCTCGCTCAATTTTGTTTCGGTCGAAACCGAAACTTAAATATATTTAAAATTTCTATTGCATACTGAAATCTATTGTATTTCAAATTTTGGACGACTCATAATGCGAAGCATAGAGTGTGTATTACGATCACAATAAATTTTTACACATTTATTTGCATATTCTGTTTATACCGACAGTTAAGAGTTGAATGAAATAAGACAATCATTAAGGTACGTAACAAATATATCTAATTTTTTGTCATGAACAGTGGTCGGAATTGCGGAGCAATTCTGAGCGTTATTATAAACATGAATATGCTATTTGTCCCGGATTTATAAATTCAAGACATTCATTTTGTAATTTATTGCTAATTAAAATCAGATTCATGCTTTTTGCCGAATGCCTATGCCGCGAAGTTCGCCGAACGACGCACGTTAATTCACGAACATTCGAGTTTCGGCGCGGCCGAAGGATTCGGCCATTTATTGGCCGAATCCTAAACTACATTTTTTGGCCGAGACCGTACTTTCAGTCTGTCAACTAATTTAATTTAAACAATAGTGAAGCTGGCAGACGCTGTGCCATCTCTCTATTAGCGGATCCAGCAAACGTTTTTCCAGTATTTCGTTTTATAAACAAATTAATGTTCGTACAAAAATTAATTTTTGTTCATAGTATAAATATTTATTTTACGAAGAAACTGGATGGGGGTCGGTGGTTGATGTAAGAACATATACCAAAGAGAAAATGAAACATGTAAACAGGCTGTAATTAGAAAGTTTATTTCAATCACAATGTCTTTTGTTTATCGGTACACGTTTAAATAATAATTGAGCAAATTAAATTAACAAAACATTTCTAATTCGTTTCGATTTTTAGATGAACATAAAGATGCCTTTTACACATTTCTACGACACAGTTCGATTACTGGCTTATTATGATTCTATTATTCTTTCAGAAATATGTTATTATGTGAATTAAATGATAAATTGTTTTTTCATTTTATCACGATTTCATCACACTATTATAACAAAGATATCTGTGTGTAAACGTTTATATGGAGTGCAATACTAATTTGTAAACCAAATTCAATGTTCGCGTAAACACTACATATAAAAATACTTCCCTTTAATAATATTTTTTTATTTAGTGTTCACTAACAGAGCTAACATAAATTCTCAGTGAACTGGCAACACTAACAAAGTTCGGAATGAACAGACTGTTAAAACTAACGAATTCTTAATGAGATTCATCATTCGTTCATTCACTATTAGAACGCGAGATTATTCGCTCAGATTAAAATCGAGCAGACACGGACAGTGAACTTTAAAATCCCATCACAGTTACAAATAGAACAATGTGAAAATGAAATAATATCAATCGAAGTATGTTGAAAATATTAAACTGTCGCTGAGACTAATGTACAAAGAATTTTATGAAAACTGGAAATTTAGAAACTAAACAGCGCATAATATTCTAACATCTTTAAGAATTTTTGTAGACACTAATACGGTTTATACAAAGTTATACCCGCATTTGTGTTACCGCATAGCTATTGATGCGGTCTAAATATAAACTTTTTTCTTAAACTACACGACTGATAATAGCACTTATATAAATATACTATTGCTTAGTAAAATCACTGGAAAAACATGATACGTATGGTTTAATAAAAATGATCTCAATAACACATAAACAGTAACTATTTACAGTTTTGAATTTAATTTTCATTGACGGTTTTTTCGGCATACTAAATCAATAAATACAAAAAAAAATATTCAGAACTTTTCTCTTCAATAAATAGTGAATTAATGTTGTATAAGCAAATATATATATTTATTAAACAATTAAGTTAAAATAAAATTATTACAGATTGTTTATACGATTATGAAAAATAAAACTACTGCTAATGGTGCCTTGGTGAGTGAATATGAAATTGTGAACGAGATGCCATTTACATATCCTCGCTCTATTGGCGCAGGTTATATGATCAGTAGAAAATATTTGAAATATAACTAGTTACCATGTGATAAGAAAAATCTATAAATATATATCGATACAAAACATGGACACCTTACCTAGCATTACATACGATTATTATAGCATTATTTTAATTTTTTTTAGAAAAATCACAAGAATGTAATAAACGTTTTCATAATATACATCCTACTTAAATATTAACGATCTTTGGTAATGCAGTTATATTATAATTATTAATTGAAGACTAGTATTTATTCTTAGGACTAATAAAAATAATTTATACAATGGAATACATCTTTATACAAATAAAAATGTCAAGTAACATTTCTCATATTATTTGTAATAGACACCTGTATGTAGCATCAAATTGAATAAAGTTCTCGACTTGAAACACAAATGAGCAACCAGATGACTAATTTTGATATAGTAATGTGTCAACAGTTATGTGAACATTTATATGTACATACATGGCAAGATGTGCCCAGAAACCATAGATTAAATAACGACAAACTTGTGTGATTTCAAGCTTTTTTAAAAAATTCAAAATTTATGATGAAATAACTAGATTCCCGGTTTTCTCATCTTTTTAAATTACGCTTTATCAGTGTTAATCACAATATATTTAAAATTAAATATTCTGGCAGATGTAATGGCAGATCAATGGCATTAAATAAATTAAACCTAAAAGATAAAAATATATTATTAAATTCTTTCATATTAAATAAGTCATATTTGGAATATATGTAAAACTATTAATTATCATTTTTTTAATATACACATACTGCAATATATTACATAGTCTAAACACTAACGAACACAAACATGGAATATCTATTAAAATTAAATAAATTATTATGCTCTTTTATATATAATCTAAATAATTATTAATGGCGAAAGCTTTGGTTTTTATATCAGTTATAATCTCTAATTCCAATTACGTAAATCAAGAAATATGTATACATATTTATATATGTTAATTTTGTGATTTAGATAAAACATAAATGATGGAATGATTTTGTCTTTCAGCGGCATTAAAATCACATGCGTATAGTAAAATCAAAGAAATACAGAACATCCCCCCTCCCCTCATGCCTCTCCCACTACACATTTGTGGGCCATTGACACTCACATAGACGAAATAGAACTCCAAAACAAATGACTAAATTCAGCATACAGATATCCACTTGGCCGAGAATCATTTCTTAAATCTTCTGCATACTCCCGATCTTTTGATTTCCATTGTATTTATCCAATATTAAATATCTTTGTCATACTTCGTAACGACAATGGAATGCTTCCAATAACAAATTGGGATTTTCGTTGTAATCTCACTCGAATTACTAAGTTGTTGTAACAATTATGGTAGGTTACTGGCCCACGACGCTAGTTGTCTCATTCCGGAGTACTTTGGGCAGCTCCCCGCCTCCATACTGGATCCCGTACGGTCTCAAGTGGTATATCAGGTAGTCCAATACATACATGTATTCAGGTTCCACGTAATGGAATGACACCGCATGGTCTGAACAGCAGTCTAAGCCCTGGAAATGGGAATTTAAAATGGAATTCTTTTATCTGTCAAAAGAGAAACATCCTGAAGAAATCTGAACACCTCACAAGTTTTCCCTAATGTTTTGTATAGCTTCTGAAGTCTGTCAGCCCGCACTTGGACAGCGAGCAAACTATAACAACGAGCAAACAATGAAACGATAAATTGATTGATGATGATGATGAAACCAACATACCTCATCGGTGGGATAGTAGATGTAGTTCCAATACCAGAACCGCTTGTCTTTGTTGGGGAACAGATGATCTTTGGGCACGAAGGGGAAGAACCGGCCGCGGTGGAGAGAGTCGCGCGAATCCATGGCCTTGACGCCGATGTGATTGAGGCATATGCCTAGAATGCATTCAGGAAATACCTTATAATATGTACATGTTATTTTTATTATCACACGCACGCACGCACGCACGCACGCACACACACACACACACACACACACACACCAAACACGGACGCACGGTACTTAGAATACTTTTTCAAATGAACCCCTAAAAGGACGACTAAGTGATGAAGGTATGTATCCTAACTAGGGATTTCACACGAATGATATTAATACTTTCTTATTTATTTTCATCTCAGATTGACTTACTTTTATCATTAGATTTCTTCTACGCTACTACAGTATGCCATCACATTGGAATAATGTTTTACGACATATAGAAGCGATAGTGCATTAGTCCGAATAGCTGGTACAAGTGAAAACTAAAATCACTCATAATGTAAAAACATATCCACTTTTTAAAAGTACGCAACGTCAAGAGAGGCTATAATGTTCTCGCTTCTCTGACGACTTTGATAAAAATCAAAAGGCAAAAAAGTTTATCAGAGCGGTGGCCGGTGGAAATACTTAGTCTCTGCCCACCCTCATCATCAACATCATCATTATCATCAACGTGTTCCCGTCCACACCTGGATAGGCTTCTCCAACAGCACGCCACTGAGTTTCATATTCAGCTCTTCGCATCCAATCCCCGCCATCCACCTTGCATATATCGTCACTCCACCTAACTTTCTACCCTATTGCATATTAACACAAATATACCCATTTCAGCGTCTTCGGCCCCGTGATCGCTCGCTTTGCAGAGATGCGGCGACGGCAGACCCTTGTTGACGAATCTGTCCAATGCTTCTTTGCTCAACACATACCCAGCGCCACCGCTCATATAGCCCTGGAACGAGAAAATATATTATTATAGTTTATAATATATTTGATATGTAATCTGAGATCGAATAAAACTCTCTATCATAATAAGTGACAATATACAGGTTATTAATAAAATAAAAGCATTAGCTAATGAGCGGGGCAAAAATAATGTAAAGTGGCCACCATTCTTTAAAAAGGAAATAAAAAATTTAGTACGGTTACAAAAAAAAAAATATTTGAAAGTATAAAATTAATAACATTAAGTTACAAAAATACCAATACGGTCATATGACCACTTCCAGAGTCAATGCATGGTAGTTAGCAGGCGTTCTGATTTATTCATAAAATATATAAACATGCGCACACACAAACACAGACACGCACAAACACACACACACACACGCGCGCGCGCACGTGCGAACACACACACAACTAACCTCTACAATCACAACAATACGTGACACTTAGCGTCGCCATTATCAACGGTTAGTGCTAAATAATATTACGAATAAAATATAAAAATAACTATTAAACGTTGTGACCGACATAACGCAACACACGTCCGATACGATCGTAACTCACTTAACTCAACACGCGTACACACACACACCAACACGTAATCTACAGGAAACGGTCTAATCATCAATTTAGCTTCCATAAATATTACCACCGAC
>DWED01000295.1:0-12193 GCA_018245795.1 Protelbella ruficauda | reverse complement strand
TGAAACCCACACTATAGGTGGTCGGCAGCTCATTAAGAAGTCGGAAGGGTAAAAAGTCGGAGACCCTCCAACGCATCGGCCTTTTTGTAAAAAGAGGCTTAATTAGGGCTCATGCGGCTTCCCTACAACCCCTGTAACTTTTAATAAATGTTCGAAAAGCGTCGTTACATTCTATATACACGTGTAGATACATGTTCAGGAGTGGATTAAATATGGCATGTTTTAAAATTTAATTTGCTACTCCATTTGTGATATGTCGATGTGAGGGCCATTATGATGCCTTCGTTTAGACGTGTTTCGAGTGAGACTGTTTTTATCGATGTTAGCTTGATGCTATATGTGAATAAATCATGGGAAAAATGGTCATTGTTTTTCTTAAATGAATGTCATAATGTTCGTTTGGATGTTAAGCTTTTTTTTAAATCTGCGGTCCGAAGAATGATTCAGTTTGATAAGACAATAACAGCAGCGGTTGGATACGAAGAGCTAACGATCGAAATGCTATTGGAGAGGCTGATGTCCAGCAGTGGATGTGAGCAGGCTGATAATGATGATGATGATGATGATGAAGACAATAACGCTCTAATTCAGATACATGGTACAAGATTTACAACACCAATATTATATAGAATAAAATGGATATAAATGTTTTGAGATTTTTTTCGTCTCCGTTGTGATGTAAGTTGTAAGGGTTTATGAATTGAGTTTAACCTAAACGTTGGCAAAAATATTAATCTGCCAGATTTACGTATTCAAAAGCTTTTCATGACGCCAAAAATTCTACTGGGAGATTATATTCCGAATGAATATTCAGTGTACACGTGTAAGTTATGCATTACATCAAACATTTGCCAATTTCGCTCAAAGGCCCAAATGGTAAAAAGATATAGGTAACGTTTGTCCGGTCCGATCATATCACGGTTAATTCATTACCGTATGAAGTCTTCCCGTGTTCCGCGCGTGTGCCTACACTGCAAGTCCTCGTGGGAAGGTATTAAATATCTCGAATCAGTGCACACCGCTGTAGTACTGAATGAGACTCAGATTGGACCAACTGATAGTGTTACGTATGATCACACCAATCTAACTAGACCTCACCTGCCCCTAAATTTTTCACTCTACGTGTTGCTGTATGTGCGAATTCGAATTAGGTTCAGGGGTTCAATGTAGCCTGGCCGTATTATTTTAATAAAGCGATGAGCCCCCTTATCAGCGCCATCTGTGTGCCGCTGGCACAATGACGGATCATCCCATAATGCGGACGGGAAAAAACATGGAGCTTTGTGGAATTTTTTGTGCGCACTATTCCGGGTTATTGTTACGTTTGTTTGATACCGTGGGCTTTTTAAACTAATGATATGGTTTTATCTTTTCGCATCTCCAACGATACAGAGATAACGCTCCGTACCTGCATGCGATATTTAAATTCCGAATTTGCTGAATGAGCGTCGATTTTGCTCAGATACAGGAATGTCGGCATCGTATATTTTTGGTAATCAGTTGGTATCATTTGCTTTCAATGCAAAAGGTGTTCATGTTTATCATGTATCTATAAAAGTTTGTTATTTCCGTGATCTTGCTTTTTACTGTTTCATCGGCAAATGTTATTTGCCCGAATAGGTATTGTTTATGGTCGCACACGGGAAGGCGGACAATAATGAGAACGCCATAAAGCTGCTGCCACAGCGGCGGCGTATCGTCCGATCAGCGTGGCTCAATGGAGGTTATTTACATAGCAATAAGGTGGAGATAGAGCCTCGTCTCCGCTCCACCTTATCTCCGTTATTGCCTGTGTGTGCACGCGGCTTATGGTCGGAAAGAAAATGAACTGGGGCTCCGAGGAAATAAAGACTCCTTAAATAACCTCCGCTGATTTATCCACCGAATCTATAGAGATAGTACATAGTCGTAGATATGGTAATTTCCAAGCTTATTGTCAGTCTAGTGAGCGTTCGTGAGGGGTGATATTTGGTTTATTTGCAAGACACATTAAAGAGCTGTACGGTTTAGAACGCGTAATCCAATATAATGTTTGTTTTTCTGAGTACACATTTTACTATATTTAATATAAATAATAATAATAATCGACCCATTTACCACTCCACTGTTGGAATATGGGTCTCCTCTCATATTGAGAGGGCTAAGGCCATAGTCTGCCACGCTGGCCAAGTGCGGGTTGGCAGACATACATTATCATATACAACCTCAAATAATGACGAAATCCTGTCCCATGTTTGATAACATTGACTCACATGGCAAATATCATATAGTTTTGATGACATTGAGTCACATATAAATTATTGCACTGCCGTCTAATACAATATGTATACATAAACTGTATGATTCACACACAACAATAAATTGAGCTAAACCAGTCAGAAGACTATGCTATGAAGGAAACTGATTGTGGGGTAAGCCAGCCTTAGTCCGCTCCATTGCATAAATGAAACGTTTTTTACATTCCTCTGTAAATAACAGTGCAATAGTAAGGCGCTATACATAGTATCTTTGTGTGACATCATCAAACACTCATTCCACTTTTAGACACTGGTCTCTTCTCCGGTCTTCATGGTCCGGATTCATTTTGCAAAGATACTCTATAGTTAAACCATACTCACTGATTAGTCAGAAAATATTACTGTGATAACAATCACTTGGTAATTCAAGTCGGATCCTATAACATTACACCAAATCCACATGACTATGTTTATAACATTGTTGTGCCACCATTAGTGACAGTTGCATCAAAGCTAATAAAACTGCAATGTTTAAGGTCCACTAGGACATGTACAGGGATACTCTTTGCCTCAGGTAGTACTGGTTTAACACATATTTTTACAATGAAGCAGTTAATATTTAAAAAAAATAAACACAAATTGAAAACCTCCCTTTTATTGAAATTGGTTGGAAACAATTTTGATTGCTAGTTTACACTCGTCCACTACAAGTGTGACATGAAAAAAAAACATGTTCTTTTTATAATTGACCCATACTTTGCTAACATGGCAGATTATTGCCTAACCTTTCCTATTTTGAGAGGAGTGTCCTATGTCCAACAGTGGAATGATAAAAGTCTTGATGAAGAAGAATCAACCATATCATGCAAAGTTGTTTTTGTAATTGTAGGGCTGCCATGGGCCGTTATAACAACAAAGTGGTTTGTCTGCCTGTTTGCTGAAGTTCTCCCCATAGAAACTGTACTCCGGATATGGGATTGTTTGTTCTATGAAGGATCAAAAATTTTGTTCAGAGTGTGTTTGACGTTGATCAAGACGAACAGAGCGTCAATCATGGCCTGCAACGATTTCACCTCGCTGGCCGAGTGTTTCAAAGCTATTGTAAAGAATGCAAGTGCATTGCACTGCCATGAATTCATGCAGGTGATTATAGTTTAATTAAAATATTTTGAAGCATCCCATTTAATTAATTTAATTAACTGGTTAATCAAAACTCACTTCAGTTTCACTTAAATATTTAATGTAAATAAAATTTGACTTTGTTAGTCAAAGATAGTGCTGCCATCTGGGCGTCAGTGCTATTATTTGATCAGTAAATTCGGCGGTCCCCCCAACAAAAAAAGCTCGAGTGAGGATATTAGTTCTAAATTAATTGCCACATGATGCTCTGGAGTGTAAGTCCACAATGTCATAAAGTTAATAAATTAAACATTTTTTTTCAGTCGATATTCAAAGTACCTGGAACTCTTTCCAACGCCACCATTCTGAAACTTAGAGCGCGCTTTGCGAAGCAACGCCGAGAGCAGCTACAGAAAGAACCACGGTGAACTATCTTGTTCAGAGGAAACTCTCGATCTCAGTTTTTCAAAAGAATACCAAATCATAGCACACCAGCTACTTAAACGTGTACCTTCGAAGATTATATATACACTTTCACCGTCTCAAAGTGTTACACAATTAGGTATAAATTTGATGTAATTTTTTAAATATTATGTACTTTGGTATCAAGGTGTTTAAATTATTGTCAGTAAACTTTGAAATGTATTATATTTAACATTTTTCATTGTGTTTTGTCTACATAGAAGTGGTAATATTATGCTGAAATTATCTGTTTATAAATAATGTTTATTCCAATGACATAGGCCAATGCTGTACTTATTTGCAGTTGCCAAATAGCTATCAATACTACCAAAATAAGAATATTGTATCACAAGTTGAAGAGTGTTGCCATAGTATGCCATTCTGTAACCTTGCACATATGCAAAAATTTAAATTTTGAAAACAGTCCCATTTGTTTGCAAAATGTCTGTTTTCAATGTTTTATGTCCATTTAATAATACAATGTTACACTTCAAAGCATAATTCATTGAGTTCTCAATGTATATCTCATTCTCACAATTTTTTTTGTGATGTAGTAAAATCAGTTATGAGATATCTACATACTAGATTTTAGTGATTGGAATAATTAATGAATTAAATCATTCATTTTATGCTACATGATTTATGTAAAATATAATATTTGTGGTAAATTCTGTATTTACATACAATTTAATCTACAATAAATTGAAACTATAACATCTATAATTCTACTCGTAATCAATTGTTGTAAATATTTTTACAAATAGAGCAACAACCTCAGAACCAACCATAAAGAATAATATGAAGAATTCTTAATTACATGGAATTTTGAAATGACCATAAATTCCCTAAGTTAGAGTGCAGGTAAGGACTTGAACCTCTGCTACTAAAGATGTACACAGCAATACATTTTATTTATGGATTATTGTAAATTAATTTTACCCTAATCCTTAATAAAGTACACAGTCACATATATTGGCAGCGCCATAATATTGTCATGAAAAACTATAAGAACGTTTATTAAAACTTAACTCTACATTATTGTTATAGTGTCACGCCAGGTCCCTTATGGACTAGCCGGAGAGCTAAATATCTCAATCCTTACAGACCTGATATTATGCTACAGTTATATGAATACCTAATCTTACCTTGTAGCCTCTGAAATATATTGTAATGGCCATACATTCTAAGTATAGGCCCCATTTATTACAATACTTAACTCAGCACAAAATAAAAATGAACAGGTTATGTTAGGGACTTAATTTCCCATAAAAAAACCTATGACATGTTACATAATTTATAAACACTTTGTACAAATACCAACTAGTCTTTGTTTTTAGACAGCTTTTATAAAACATTTATTTTTGTGAATCCAAAGAATGGATCGATTTACAGATATTTTGTACATATATTATTGAAACATGACAAACTCGTACTTGACTACCAGCATGTTTGCACAATAAGTAATTTTATAAGGTAAATAACAGTTTTCTTTTGCATATCATTAATTCTATTGTTATTTAGTATTATTTTGTTATCTTTGTTGTATTATGAACAAAGTTTTTGAGATAACAGAGTTTTGTGTGATTGTAAACATTGGTATGGTGTTTTCTCCTATTAATTAAGTTTTTAAATTTGAGAATGATTAGGATGGTTATTATGGTTTTTTCTGCTAATGTGCTTTCCTGCCACATTTATGGGCGCCGGCAGAAAGGTGCAAAGGGATACACTTACAGCCCACTATCATGGAAGAGAAAACACGGAAAAAGAATTAAGAAATATTGTTTCCTTAAGTCACCTAATTATCTCCAAGATATTAATTTGACTATAACTAATATATATAACATAAATTTATGTAAATGCATCTCTCTGAAAGTACTCCTGGCGGCGTCCATGGCCACACAAGTTTGCTTTGTACCTATTTTTCATTATGATGTTTTATAATAATAATAATGGAATGACAATTTATCCAAGTATACATAAGTTAATAGATGCTGACAATTGTTTACAATGTATTTATTGCACGCTGTTACGGTAGATGTTTATAAAAACTGTTGATATATAATATATTTTTCAACCATACCGAAAATCGTATCATCGTCAGCCTCTAGATGTCCACTGCTGGACATAGGCCTTCCCTAATCGGCGCCACTCCTTCCGGTCCTGGGCCTTCCGAATCCAGCAGCTTCCCGCTGTCTTTTTCAGGTCGTCAGCCAATGCCAAGCTGAATTCCAAAATATGTACATGCCTAGTTGTGGGATACAGAAGAAAGATGCAGCCTATTTCTCACTACAAATATTGTTTATGTTTTAGATCGCAAGACAAAATATGCCACCAGACTTCAACACAATGACCACTCCACCAAACATGCCCGATTTTAAGCCTCCCTCTATGAGTCGCAAGCGGAGAGAAGCTAGAGGGATAGGTGGTTCCATGCCAACAAGAAAAGGGTAGACTTTCATAATCTAATAATTTGAAGATTATAATGACTCGATGCTAAGATTTTCCGTTAATGATATTGTGAATTAAATCAAGCTATACTTATTTTACTGTTATTTTAATGTCTTTTATTGTGCACATCCTTCATATCTACAACCAAAACCTTTATAGTTTCGTAGAAATTTACCTATTAACTGCACGATAAAATTCAGTTTTATAATTTCAAATCTATAGCGGCTCTTTTTATTAACTTTGAGAATAAAGATTTTAAATAATCCTCTTTCTCTTCTGGTCTCAACCAGGGACATGAAAATTGTGTTTTTGTAATAAAAAAACTAGAGCGTACATTAAAAAAAAACCTGTTATTCCTAAAAATTAAAACTATTTGCATGTAACATCAACAAGTGTAAAACTTTCATCTTTTTGCGGTTGATCATAAAAGATAATTGTCGTGATATAAAAAAATGCTCAAAATTCAGAAGAAATCGAATGGGACAATTATATTTGGTTCAGTACATAGAAAACTTATTTCATTCATTAAACTATTGTACTAGGTACTCTGAGAAGGAAAGAAATTTCAGGTATATTCAGAAGGGGAATATGACTACTAAAAGATAGTTACGATCTCCTAACCAAAACAAAGTTTTATGAATGAAATGTTTAAGAGATTCAATAAAATAAAAACGATATAAAATGATGATATATTAATTTAAATAACTTATGGTGGCCGAAAATATGAAGTAATCTTAGACATTAAGAAAAGTAGTTGACAGTGACATGACTTTGATGACAGACGGGATAGTCCTCTATCAAGAACTAAATAGTGCATTTTTTAAATAAAACACCTACTTCAATTGGTAATTTCAGCTACCAAATTCAGTATCGTGTAATAATATATAGCAGATATAATGCTCAGAACCTTTAAAAAATCTCCCGCTGTTATTTCCAACCTAAAAGGAAAGGTTAAGTTCCCGGAAAAATTTAAAGGATCGATTTTAGAAACATGGGCAAAATATTGGAAGAATCTTTTTATAGATTACAAGCAAATGCTGCAAGATCTAAGAACTGACATTCAGGATGAGCCGCGGAAAGCCTTTTGGTGGGCGACGGGAATCGCAACGACAATGTTATTAGCAAAAAATAATCCTACCGAATTAGACTTCAAACATGAATTGAAAAAGATTACTAATAATGTTATACTAGTGAGTGAGGAGTGTCGAAATCCGAAGTGTGTTGAGCATTTGCGATTCATAGAACAAAGATATAATGAAGGCCTAATCCACTATCGAAGTTTTGGAATTATTTCAGTTTTATACACATCAGATTTAAACGAATCCTGTGATTTGTACAAGGCACACTGTTCCTATTTAAAATCAACTTATTTCAGTTTTCCATCTAGAATAGTTGATGTGGGGATTATGGGACGATGGTGGAATGTTTATATGAAAACTGTAAATTATGACATTAATTTGTAGAAACTTTGTGTAAAAGGAATTATGTTACACTTAATTAAAGGTAGATGTCTCTGATCATGCTATTTCACCACCAACCCATGTCCTTATAAGGTAGGCAGAGGGCAACAACTGTAAAATATCTGTATCATATAAATATGATAATTGAAACATAAATAATAACATGTTAATGAGGTAAGAGTATTTCAATAGAAAACTATATTTTGTTGAGTTTTGGCAGCATTTTTGTTAATATTTGTGGAATTCTAACATGTTCATCTGAGATTGTAATATATTAATGAAATTTCTTTAAATAATTGTGTTTATCATTTTATAAGTTCTTTTTATCATCTATACTTCTGTATGCTTTTTTATCATCTCCATCTCCTATATGGCCAGCAACAACTGAATTGGCATCTCACAAAAAATTTCACTGCTTTCTGGAAAACTTACACATAAAATATGTCCAAAAGATTTAAAAAATTTTAACTGAACAAATAAAACTAGTTTTGTTGAAGAAAAGTTTTTATTCTGTTCCTTACTAATGATGTTATATTAAAAACAATATATAACACTAAGAACATTTATGAATTATTTCAAGCATACATAGGTATAATATAAAAATTCAAGTGTAAAACATAAAACACTGCTAGTTCAATTAGTGAATATATATCTTCCTACAAACATCTATCATCAAACATTCCATATTTTGATGATTTAAATAAATCCAAGTGATAACAACTAAAATACAAAAAATATTTTTTTCTCACATGTACAGTAGCCAGATCTTCTACAACTGCAGACATTTTCACAAGAAATGAGATAAATAAATGCATTTTAAAAACTTAAATCATAATAAATTATACAACAAATATTAAAATTATTTTGTGCTTTTATAATTTGAAAAGTACAATTATAGTCATACTTTTCAATAGAATCTTTCTGTTCTATGTTTTTTTACAAAGGATATATAAAAAATAGGGGAGATTCAGCTTGTGAAGATTCTAAATTAGTTGTATTCAATACAAGTTATTTAATTTATTTGGTATCTAAAGGTGACTGATACATGTTGACTTTTCATTCATATTTCACTTTAATTACTAATTCCTTTTAGCAGTATGTTTTGTTACATTACAATAACACAGTATCCACCCAAGTTTAGTGAACCAGTTTTTTAGTTGCCAAATAAATCAGCAATTACATTTGTATGAAATATCACTTTCAAAAGAAAATCTTTTAATATATAAAATAAATATTGAAACATGAAAATACCTAAATTAATTTACATTGAATGTACAGCAACATGGTAAATATTTCTGAAAGATACATGAAGTTTTCTCTAAAACCAAGGTTTTTGCCAAACGCAAATTATATAACACTGGTATCATATGTGTTTTTTCAATCAAATACTTCATTTGCACAACATCAATATAAATTACTTACATGCTTTGATTTAAAATAAATTCAACATTGATCCGCTAACAGTTATACAGTTAAAATATGCTTTAGTTAGGTTAGTTTAGAGACTACAAGACATAATGGAGTCTAAAACACACATTGTTAGTACATATATGTTCAATTAAATATGTTCCATAAAAACTTATACAATTAAAATTTAAATGCCCAAATGTATAAGGGAACGATCTGATAATGAGTATGCAAGATTTACAAACCAGTTGTGAACAGAAGACATCCAGAGAGTGAACTATTTCCTTGCTATTGGCTTATGTTATTACAGTTTCTAGAATATTATATAAAACAATACCAAGTTAATGAAAATAATATTTTTCATGTGGTACTTGAAAAATTTACTTATCACACGTATCAGACTTTACTTACGATTACATAATACAATCAAATATTTTATTATAAATTGCTAAGAAGACAATAAAGATATTATAAAAAACCAATAAAAACCATTACACTCTATTGTGGCAACAAAACTCCATCACAGATATGAATTCTTAAGTATTTTTTTTACAAAATTAAAAAATAAATCATCAAACCAAAATGTAACTCAATCAATCGTTTCCATAATATAAACCTGAGTAAGTACATCAAAATTCAGTTGGATATTTTTAAAGAACAAATAAAAATCTTAATATAAAACAAAACATGCATGCATTGAAACCAAAAAAAGAAACACTACTAAAATAAATGAACTGCAAATTAAATAAAAGAAACTAACACACACACACTAAATAGTCGCCAGGATTTATTTAACAGTAATACAACAATTATTAGAGATACACTATAGGGGCATTGAAACCGTATGCATAGACAGCTTCGTAATCTTCCAATTCATCCTCGTCCAGAAAGAGGTCATCATCATCATCATCATCAACATCTGGGTGAGAGAAATAATAAAAGCTTAATACAAAATTCAGTGTACTTTAAAAGTATTGTATTGCATACTAGATAAAATACAAAAGTATGGTGACATGTCAATTCAGCCCATACTGTTAAATCTGTGTGTAGAATTTAAATATATATGCTGTTGTAAAATGTTTTTAAATTCAGTCCCAAGTTTAAAAAGTAATTTATTACTCAGATGAATTGGCAAATAGGAGATAAAATGATGATAGGATATAAAGCTATGGATGAAAAATGTCACTACCGCTATCTCATTGTCTAAAAACATTAAATACCACACTGATGTGTCTCTAAAGGTGACACAGTAGAGCTTGCATAAAACAAACAAGCTGGATTAAAAAAAAAAAGAAAAACAAATATGAAGCATAAAAAGCAATGAGAAGCATAAAGAAAAATAAAACGCGTAAATGATATTAAAATATTAAAGCTTAAAAACATATAATTTATATTATTCAGTTTGTGAGCCACAACGAAATATTTTTCAAACCAATGGTAAACAATTCTAACTAAACTATAATTTTCAGGTAAAAAAGAATCATAGTGTAATTCGATTGTATTATTTTATACTCAAAAAGTGAATAATTTAATATATTAAATACCATATGATTTTATACACATATAAATTAATTGAACTCTATACATCCTAGATAAATAATGAAATGTTGCAATGTCGCCATAATACAATTAATGGTAGTATAAAAAATAATGTTACGTAAAAGCGATCGATGGATCGATTCTAAAGATTAGTTATTGGTTATATCAGTTAAAAATACTTTAAATTATGAGTAATTTACAATTATTAAGGTCATTATTTGTTAAACAAGTTTAATTTTATTTATCAAGGTAAGTCTATTTAAAAAGTTATTAATAATTATTTTACGATGTAATCATATATATAATTTCATAATTAAATTAAGCCTTAATGTGTAAGGGACACTTTTTTAGAATATTATTGATGTGTAAGTTTATCGTATTTGTTTCTGAGAGAGCTTTAATAATTTATTTTTATATTGACCTATTATGGGAAATAATAAAACACAGAGAGCTAAAAAGGCATTCAATCAAGGTTGCAGTGATCGGCAGTTCTGCATAATTTGCCTTCTTAAAGAGTAATATTAGACCAATCAATTTTATTCAAGGAGCTGGGCTGAGGCAGCTACAAACACCTACACACACTTTTTTTTAGTCCGGGTGACGGTTTGCAAGTGGGGTTTTGGAATATGGCCTTTAAAGGTACTTGGGTCTGAAGCAATGTGTTGCATTTTTGGAAAGTATCTCCGTTCCCTTACAACACTAGGTCTGGATGCTGGGGGTAAATATGAGGATACATATCGGCAACATCAAAAGGCATGGGGCCCATCTCACCGTGCTCGAAGAACTCCTCCAGCAGGTCTGCGTCTAACATCTCTTGTATGGACTCCGAGCTGTCGTCGAACATGCGGTCGAGGAAGTCGGGCCGCAAGTAGCGATTACTGCGGTCTTCTTCCAAATTCAACGTCAGCAACTCGTGTGTGGGATAATCTGGCTCCTGATAAACATAATTACGATACTCTCAATACAAATATCATTAATTTATTTTATTCAGTTAGAACACGGGAACTGTATAATCACAAAAATTTGAAATATACTACTATGAAGGAAAAAATACCAAAATGTAGAAATTAATTTTTTTTTAATTATAAATTAGACATGACAGTTTTAAAATTTATTTTGTATAATTTTTTCTCCACTTTTTATTAGTATTTTCGAAACAGAAATAAAGCAATAAAAGACAGTACCTAGATACCTATTAAAAACGTAATACAAACTTAAAAAATATGAGTAATAATGCAGTGATAGTAGTAGCTTTTGTGATAAAATTAGGAGGCTGTCAACTCATTATTACAGCAAACAACATGTAGGTTTCAATCGATGGAATCGTTCATTCTATTCTTTTAAAATGCCGTTACGCCTCTAAGTATCTCACGCTTATGCATTTCCGATTTCGTTTCGGCCTCCGGATGTGTAAAGTGATAACGCGTAGCGTAACACAAGAGGGAGGACGCAAACGAACTTGAGTGTCGTGCGGCGGGTGGTCGGGGCGCGCGGCGGCGGCCGTGGCGGCGGCGCGCAGCG
>DWED01000294.1:0-12193 GCA_018245795.1 Protelbella ruficauda | reverse complement strand
TAAACGTGTACACCTAAAACAGTAGTGAAATAATAAAATATTAAAATGTAACCTCCTTTTTGAATGACGAGGCAGTCTAAAAACTAAATGAGATTCGCAAATAACAACATTTAGCGTCGGTGGGTAGAAAAATGTTCCACCGAAATTCGCAAATATTTCTTCTTACTAGCGGTACTACCAGCACGTAGCAAACAAGTACTGAATGAATTGCTCCGTTTCACTTTGAATGACATACGTACTAGCCATAATATTTGCACATGAAATGTTTATCTTAGACGTCAATTAGTACTGGATTGGTTTATTAGGTTTATATGAAAAATGGAAGTGAAATTCAATAACAGTTTTCTCTACATTTAAACACAACACTCACTTTATTCTGATTGAGAACAGTAAAGTCGGCAAAATTATACATACAGTAAAAAGCTTTGAAAAAACTAAAAACGATTCGGTATCTTTAAATGGGGGAGATCCCTCAAAATTATATTTAACTTTAACCGCTTTTTATGATATCGGTATTTTGTGTGCAAATGTTTTTAAGTTTAAAAACGACTTTGTGTTACAGAATAAGAATACGGCAAACATTCTCGGAAATTCAACTTTGATCCAGAGGTAAGATATTATGATTAAAGATTGGGGCTGATAAGAATACGTCAAATATTCGTATTAAATATCGCAATTAGACACATTTAGTTACATTGTATTATTCATATGATAAAATATAAAAAAGGATGAAAAAGTAACAAAAAAATGTATTTTTAGTTGGTATTTTCGCGATTAGATTGTGAATAAAATGTAATTAACGTAGTGTAGACAAAATTCTTTTAAACTGTTTTGGTTACTTTGATCTTGCTACTTATTGACGCTTTGACGGTCTTTGTTACTTATTTCCTTGTAACCAAAAATTTGTATATTATTATATTTTGTATTACTTTTGTAACCAAAATTTTAACAATTTAACATTCAATGCGAAATTTATTCCTGACCGTATTCACGCGGTTTTTTGTACGAATAGTACGGTTTTGAGACTTGGTTTTGGTTATGTTATCTATTTATTTGTTCGTTTTGACTAGTAATTATTATTTATTGAATAGCTTTTAATAATATTAATATTTCCAAAGTAATCACAAGTTTTATCTGTATTTTAGTCTATATTTTGAAAATTTATATTTTATTTACAATCTAAACCGTCAGTCTGTCTGTCATTCTGTTATTTTATTTATACTTTACAGAGGACACAAACGTTTCATTTGAATTAATAGTTAATTTAGTTTGAAAGAAATCTACAAATTACTTTTTTAATTGCATTTGACAAATATTTAGGTACGATTGTAATTATTTAATGAAACTAATTAATTAAATCGCATTCTTTTTTAACTATTGTACACTCTTTAATTATAATGTTTTAGTATAATTTAATCTTGCAACGTTTTTGTCGCATTTGAAATAAAAACGTTTTATTGACGGCCATACTATAGTTAAAGTCCCGAATACAAAACGAAGTTCATTCCAGTATAAAATAAATAAGACTACAGAAACGTGGTACATTTAAAAAAGTTATAGATAATTTATATTTATGTCCGAAGGATTCCCTATTCCATCTTAGGGCCAATAATGGCCCTGTAATTGAAACAAGACTCTAAAACGGTAGATTGGCTATCACAGAGAACCGTGTTCTGTGCTAGCACCGATAATAGAGTAACATTGAATCTTAATAAGCTATTAAGTCTTGCAATAAGCCATAGTTACCGGAAATTATGCGGGCGATGCAATCATCGGACATATAACAGCAAATATCGTAACACCAAACAAACTAGATTAGACAAGTCCTTAAAAATATTATATCTAAAGACAAATTACGTCTAATGCACTCGCAACGGAACGATATTTAAAATTTTAAATAGATACTTTACCAGACGCAAAATGAACAACCGTGTTAATTACACAAATATTTGTTCTAAGGGGGATTAGCACCCATAATCTCCAGGGTCATTAAATACTAAATTAACAAGCCATTTTAATATGTTTCGGTTTGTCATATTCGTTCCATCGGTCTTTATATAATTGAATAAACTATGGGTTAATTTGTACAAATCTTGCATTTAAAAATAGTTAAGAATAAGACCGGAGAATATTCCTTTATATTTAGGTTCGTTATATACTACGTCTATGTTCGTTGTTATTAAAATCAAAGAACAAAGAATCCAAAGCGTTCCAGTTTTGAATATAACAAGGCGTTAATGGAACACCACGCGGTCAGTTAAAAACGTCACCACGAATCAGTGACTAGGAGAAATTTACTATCCATTAAACATATTTTATTATAACAAAATAGATTCAACAATGTTCCAAATGGGCATAATTAAAATTGCGTTGTTGGAACAGGAGAAACCATGGACACCAAGTTTCTTTGTACGTTCCAAATTCGAAACTCATAGACACCGCATAAAATCATAGACACGAAGTTGGATTCGGTGTTCCAAATTCGAAATAATCTGACGTTGAAGTCTTAAGTTTTAAACTAACTTATTAAACTTTACCGGCGTTTTATAAAACGTAGATGCGACATAAACATAGATATAGGTATAGGAGGAGAACTCCGGCTCTTAACGAGTAACACGTGCATTCATACGCGGCAATAATAATATTAAATAAACAAGTAGAATGTGAATATAAAAAAGGTTATATTGGTAATTAAGTGTATCAGATGTGTATCAACAAGATATATTTATTCATATAAGATATTAATGTAGTAGGCCCCAGATATATGAACGATTTTAGATTATAATATATTATTGAGATGTGTCTAATTGCGATTAGTGTATTATTTCAAATGTTTAAATGATTTGATGTTTAATTATACATATACGAGTATTACTTAAATCATAAGTCGGCACATAAATTAAATTTCATCATATTCAAGCGGAACAATGTATCGAAGCTGTAAATGATTAATTTTGTATACTTTGATGGTTGACGCTCAATGGTATTGGTTATGACGTTAAATATTTGTTAGCATTTAATTTATTTATTCACTATGAACATGTTAAACGTGTTAAACTTACGCTTACCTTTGACTGTTATACGCTGTACCACGATGGTTTTTATATCACGAATATTAAGTACTACGGGCATTGGTGAAAAACTAATGTTGATAGATGTAAGCGCTTGCAGATCCTCTAGGGAATTTCCACGGCTCTGTAGTACTTGTCCCATACATCAGCTCATACTAACCAACATCTTTACAATCCGCGTAGAATTTCTCTCCAGGGAATGCATCGGTGTGACTCCATTATTTATACACAATCCAGTGGAGAAACGTAATTAAAGGTGATTTGGTATACTCGTGAAGTTCAAATTGAGAGTTGGGTCTATTCTGTGTGGTAAAAATAATTCATTCAAAACAATATTTGGCTCTATAACAGATTTATTATAGTGTCCAATAAATTGACAGGACTATTCGCTTATAAAAATATATTTGAGAAATAACATCCTCAAAACCGGTATATTGTGTATAACTACATACATATCGTAAAACCCGTTTTAAAATATTTTAATTAATAATAACATTAATTTGCAAATTCTGTGGTGCATTTTCTCCTACCCTCATAATGTCTCTAAAATAGAATGATACCTATATCACGATCCATAGCGGCTTAGACCATAATATACACCTTAGCCATGAGGCGAAAAATTTCGTTTTGTGCGTAACCCAACTACCGCAATTTCTTTTAAAAGGCTTTAATTTACAAAAACAAAACAAATTTCTATAACGTTCGTTCAAGACAAAGAAGATAATATTAAAAATATCATCTTATAAAAACTGCCTAATTATTTAAATCAGGTAAATATAACTCTAACCGAACTGTAGGTTAATCGAAACTTTCAAACAGTGTAACCTAAGTGACTTTAACAGATACATTATCGTGAATTCTTCTGTAACTGAGTGCTCATAATGATCAAACTTCCTCTTACTTATATCTTGCTAATATTTATTACATACATATACTAAGATTTCTTTTATATCAAACCCAAATGTTTTTACGCTAATCATTGTTTGCATTTGTTGTTATGTTCATGTTTCCCGTTTAACAAATGGCATATCTCGAGTAATTTGAAGATTTCAAAAGTAATGATAAATTATAGGGTAAATAAATTATGGGATAAAACAATTATAGGGTAAATTAATTATAAAGACTCCCGTGTGGTGACCGGGTTCAAAATGCGCCACCGTCTTCCCTGTGCGTGTCGCGATGTCGACTAATCAGGGCCGGTAATTCACTAGTTCGATATTGGTTCTTTTATTATTTAAATTATTTATTAATTATTTTATTAAAATTTAATATTCTCAGAGAAAGATGACAGACAGATTCTTCTCCTCAAACCTTTACCAGTATACCACAATATGAACAGTTATATGATATTATTATTTGATTGTTAATACTAGTGAATTATCTATTTTTTGGTGCTAGGTATATTTTCAAAGCTTCTTTCCACGTTCTCGTAATACATGTACATGAACAATGAAATACTGGACCGAAGGTATTATTTAAATTTTAAACTTTTTCGTTATGACCGGCGCAAGGGTGCGCTGTACGTACATTCATAAAAGCAATATTAGGTTACTATTGTAATGTACTTTATAAAATTAGGATTATTTACAATAATATCTTAGCTTTAGGGTTTAGTGAAAATATATCTTTTCGCGATGTGGCCATTTTAATAAAACTTAACAAACTGATACAAATTAAAACATAGTAATATTCGCAAATGATCACATGTGCAAAAAACAGAATATCGTAAGATTAAGTAATGGTCTAAATTGTTCACATTAGTCGTAACATATAGCGAAAAGACATATTTCTATATTTACAGCTGTAAATAGTAGTCGCTTCACAAAAATGAAAAACACAAAAACAAAACAATATAAAACATAAAAGGGTGTGCAAAAAAATTAAAAAATACTAAAAACAAAATAAAAAAACAAAAAAAAACAATGAAAAACCTAAAATATGTACTTTAAATTGAGTTTCATTTATTTATATTAACGTACTTGTTTCATTTTAACTTTATGACGTATAATTTTACCTTTTTTGAGGTACTCCTTATAAATGTCTCTATATTTTGAATCTCACCAAAGTTGATAAAAACTGCTAATGATTAAATAATACAACAAACTTTTACAAGACGTTATGAATTACAATTGAAACCCAGAAGACGTTCTTATTAATTATATTCTTTTATCCGTGTAATAACGGTCACGTAACTATTCTAAAAGATAAAGTGGTCCAATCAATTGAAAAACTTCATTAATTCCTCGTGTTATTTCCTATATGTACTTCAATAGATGTAAATTAGTAGATGTGTCGATAACTTTTACATTTTACAATAGAAAATATGTAAATAACATATTATTATCATGTAAATATGTAAATAAAAGTTGATACACATCTTTTACATAATTAACTAACAACTAAGTAACTTAACGAAGGTACATATAAGTTTAAATAACCGATTTGATAGGTTATATACGTGGCAATTGTGGTATAAATCATAGATTAAAAACAGTTATGAAAGGATTTCGAATCAATTAACGAATCAATTAACGTTATAAAAATTGATACCATTGCGTCAAGATTTTTAATTTATTTAAAGGTGTGTGTGTGTGTGTTATACTTTCAAAAACCATCAAGGTAATACTTTTTAATAAGTGTATTTTTCAGTTAGTTCATCCCTAGGTAACAGTACTAACGTTAGGATTACAATAACGACACAAGTCGCACTGTTTCCGACGATTATACATTCCCTGTTATTTTCCAACCTCATTTCACTTCAGACGAACACAAGTGGCTTGATGAAATTAGGTATTAATAAGGCTACACTAGAAGTCTACAGACAAGTATAGTTTTGTTCAGTTTGTATTCAAATTGTTCTCATTCGGGCAACAGTATTCCTTGCCGAAGTATTATTAATATTAGTGCGTGTTGTCCCTATTATTGTACCATTTAGTATTCTGGACAGTTTTGTATTTTAATATGTATGTGTATCTCATATGATTTGTTAGTCCGTTGAGATAACTCCCCGTGTGGTGTCGGGGATAATCCGTTGCAATAGAAATCTTTAAAATGGCATCATCACCTACTAAACTAAAATTAATTTTTTTGAAGCATTGTTATTATTATCAATATTATAATTACTAATAATTTTTAAACTTGCATGCCTCAAAGGCAGAGAAAGTCCAAAATTGACTTTAAAACTGATATATGTTTACTTTATTATAGCATAAAAAGATTATTGGCTTTGATTTGCTCCGTGCAAATCGAGCAGCACATTAAAAAATAGTTGAACCCAACTTTGTAAAACACAAAAGTCAGGTTTCAGGATACAATCTCGTTACAAATGCAGCAATATTTAAACAGAAACATTTTAAAAAGGAATTAGATGCCATTTGTCGCGAAAGCAACATTTTTATTGCTTCGGCTTATAAAGAATTTCACCACCGATATCCTTGTACGTGTCGTAAGAGGCGACTTCAACAAGGACCTGGTACCTTACTACATGAATCAACACCATTAGACCATTATGTCGGTAATCTATTTTTTCTTTCATTGCGGCCCCGATCTCAGTTTATGGAATACATAGACACGCCATTGCATGGTTCACGCCATGAAAAAAGTATTCACCGCCTATCCTCATGAGTCCTGTAATACGTCAAATAGTTCTCCTTTAATATGATATGTTCTCAATTCTCGAACTGTTATTGTTCTTCTGGTAGTGTTATTATTCTCGCCAAACAGCCTCTATAATGACTATGGTTTTTATTTATAATGATTTCATTAATAACAGTTTCAGATATTTTTGGTATTAAGTTATTGTTTCAAATGTAATATTGTTTCTCAATATGGTTTCTATTGTTCTCGTTTCGACTGTTCAAGTTCCACTAGTCGCCTAGAGTAAATCGCTAGTATATAAATCAATTTCTATGCTACTTTTTAATCGCTACCATATCCAAAAACCCGATACAAAGTTAAATAAACGCAACGAAAGAAAAAAAGAACACATTTTCGCTCCACACTATTTTGTTTTATCGAACATGCAATACAGCGATTAACTAAAGCCCGTACAATAAACCACGATTTTTATTTAAGCAATTACTTACTTTTTTCGGCGTCAATCGAGAAACTGTTGATTAATTATTCTTACCTAACATTTTGCTTAGGCTTTTAATAAAGTACCGATATATATTTCACAATGATGTCGCAAGTCATAAGTTTTAAAAGTTTAAAGGTGTTGAAACATTAACAATCATCATAGCAAAGTATCTTGTCGTTCCGTAATAATTCAGCAGAAGTTTCTAAACGATTGTTTGTTAATTCGCTCATTTATTCATTCGTTCATTCATTCATTCACCTACTCGTTCATTCACTCATTCATTGTTCTATTTCGCACTATGTCAAATCATATCTCTATTTGAAACCAGCCTATGAAATAGTCCTTTTTTCCTTTTGAGATTATTCATGACCCTTATTAAATAATGATGGTCGACGACGAATTGGATTGACACCTTATTCCAATAGAAGTAATTATCGTCTATTGAACCTTGCAGCTGTTGAACAAGTCTAAATATCTTATACTACACGTCATTTGCCACTTTCCCATATTTGCATTCATAGGATCTTCATCAGATTTTCTCTAGTTAGAAGTGTCTAGTTGGTATTACAGATATTTGTATTTTGTTCCATCTTTCTTTTCATTTTCTTAATTACTCTTCTCGTGGCAAATTACAAGTGAACAACTTCTTTTATTAAATCATATCCGTACGCGATCTCAGAATTATTTCATACTCACCTCAGGTTGAATGCAACAGTAAAGAGTTTCAGCAACAGATGACCAGTCATCATCAGATGACTTGGCGTCTTCAGATTCTACACACCCGCTTTAATTATTAATCAAATGACACGCCAAAATAGATAGTAATTTTCCTAACAATAAAGATAAAGTTCAACCTGGGGAAGGGTCGAAAACTCATCATCATGTCATGTAAGGTACCTCGTGTATATTTTGTATATAACAATATATGTATATGCTTGTTTATTTATTAAATAGGTATAAGCTACGTACATTGTTCCGTTTTGATATGAATTGTAATAGTTACAGCGATATAAATAATACATTACAATAACTGTAAATATTATATCAATAAACAAAGTAAGGACATACACCAATCAATTAGAATGATACATATTATACATATATACGCAATATAATATGTAACATAGGTAAGTTCACTCGCCGTGGCCAAAGTTCACGGTTTTAAATGAAATATTAATTTAAAATTATACATGAAATTCGTATAAGTTGTCACGTGATTTTACAAGTTGAATAAGCTTTTAGATTTTCGTTGAAAGTTATTATATTGTACCGCGAATCAAATTATAATTTTGCTATCATAAGTCTCACTTCAGTTCAGAAATATTGATTTTTTTTTTCCTGTTTTTACAATATATTACAGAAACTAGGTTGTCGAAACGTAATAGGCAAAGTGGTTTAAATTGAGTATGTAATAAAATAACATCTGGTCAATATCTTTGGTTCAACAGAGATCAGAAACTTTAAAATTCAAATGTGCAAATTCAAAATGTAATAACAGTATAATCACGTGACACAATTTTTGTTTAAATCGTTTGTTAAATTTTTTTTCAAAACCGGTTTAAATTATTATGTATAGTTTAGCCTTAAATGCATTTTTTACTTCCATAGATTACTGACGGTTATTGATATGTACGTTGTGGTTATCGGCGCAGCTTAGATTTGAAGTCAACATAGTCAGTGACACGATGTGACTGTGTTGATAGCATTCTTTGGCCAAATTAAAAACACAGGACACGAGATTTCTTTTCGAAACACAAATAAAAAATTGAGTTAATAAAAAATTAAAATATTTGAGCCATTATGAAATGTCAAATAGTATTCAATTGCATAATAATTAACCGAAGCACAACGTATTTTTTTATGGGTTCTGAACGTTTTAAACTTAGTTTTTCATTTCAAACCGTGAAAGTTGCTATAAGGAACCTCGGGGGTCACGTGTTCGCAAAGCAATAATTGAGTAGAATCCACGTATAGATTTAAGTGATAGTATAGAAACATGTGAGCGAGGGAGCGGTACGACTGTGACGAGTTAGTTCGTCGAGGTAAAACGAGATCCGTGTACAGAAGGGCCCGGGTACTATTGAGCCGTCACTTCGTACGCCCCGCGAACATTATTGTTAACCCCCAAATCAATTTTTGTTTCGATGACGAGTGGTGTTGCCAGTTTTTATGGTTCTTTTGCTCACCAATCGACAAAGTACATCTTGGTGGGTCCCGTAGATTCGTTACATATCCATGTCTCTCCTCTCCGTTTTCTATTCTTCCCTGATCTTGATCTGTCTAGATTTTTATTACGTCTTGATTTATTCATGTCACGTTAATGACACGTACTATATTATTTTTGTAAATTTTGCTTTTATGCTTACATTAATGTAGCTTTGAAACTTTTCTTTTTCTAAAAATAATTTCTGGGCTTAGATCAGTATAGGACGCAAATTTACGATTTAAAAACCGCCTAAAGAGACAGGAGTGACAAACAATCACATTGCATCTAATTCTAACTTAGCTGTTTTTGCGTTTAAACTTTATTATTTAAGTTTTATTTTTAATATTGGCATTTGTTTAAAATATATCTTCTAATTGAAGTAGCAAATTTGATCTTTATTTAGGCACTTTTCTTTCTGAAACATGTATAATTTGTGAATGTAAGCCGTTGTGTAGATGGTCATAAACGCACTATTGGCTTGCAAAATTTCGCCTTTACTCATATAATGAGTAAAATAGAGAGAAGTTTGTATAAATTGCGTTATATGTTTTTTCTATAAATATTTTGAACAATTATTTTAATTTTAAAACATTCTTCAGTATATTAGATATTAGTCGGTTAAGGTGCTCGTCAAAAGAGTCTATGTATATATAGAATAAAGATCTCTTTGTGAGCATATGGAGCTAAGAATTATATATATTTTATTTTTATTATTATTATGTAGTAACTATAATGTAATGATAAATTTGCTTAATATTCTTTTATTTAATACAAATATTTTGTTATTTTCTTTCTTTTACACTGACTTCACTGAGTTGTCGTGTAACTCTTTTATCTATATATATCTATGAGTATTTCTATATGTATTTATCTATGGGTTTGTGAAATATATATACATGTGTGTGTGTGTAATTTAAATATGTATTGTTTTATTTTGGACGATGCGCTCTTCAAAGCTTTTCTTGATGCGACGGAAAAGCTCGTCTGTCGTCTGTCGCGTAAAAGCTTCCGGGTTCGATTTCCGGTCATTGAGATCACTGAATAATAAATTTAGTGACCTTCTCTGGGAGCGATCGTCCAAGTGTTTGTGTGTGTTTTGTTTGTATGTGTTTTGTTTCTGTGTGTCTTGTTTCTATGTGTTTCCCTTGTTTTTTATTCCCATTGTCATAGAGTAAGTTATCATTACATATAGTTCGACGAGATGAAGCTCACGACTACCAAGGCTTGTTTAACGGATTATTCGATTGACCACACTGACAGATCTTCGTTAAGGGCGATGCGGGGTTTAAAAGAAAAATATTTTTGAGGGTCTTAAGATATGCTACATTACGATTATATCAGCAAACAAGCTTTTCATGTTCGTTTTTCTAACACTTGAATTGGCTTTAGCATATTTATTGGGCTATTTGGTTTGTATTTATTTTGCTTTTCAAAATTTAGACTATAGATGGTGTAAATATTTTTTTTATATTTTTCATCTCATTTAGCTTTATTTAACTATGTAAAAATAGATTATAAGACGTGATAATTAGCAATCGCGTTATGTTCTCGTGAACAAATGACGTTATTGTTGATTACACCAAGATTGTATCCGGAGAATATATCGTTAGGGTTACCTTGTTGAATAAACCTTAAGACTATCGTAAACTTGTAAAATTTCGTAAAACGAATTATTTTTTTTAACATGTTGGTCCATACATTTAGTATTGTATTTGTACACGTATGTATTTAAAAAAGCTTAGTATATTGTATTGTATGAAGTTTTTTGAACCATTTCCCCGGTTACTTTTCGCAATTTGTGATATACCGACATATCTCGTAACATGACTAAATAAAAAAAAAACATAACAATATATCATTGATTTATTATTAATTTGATATGTATCAATAGAATACGGAGCTGAAGCTCTTGTAGGGAATATTGTGTACCGGTACTGTGTACTCGTAAAATTAATCGTAATGTAAGCATTAGCACGGGCGGTGTATGCGATATATTACATCGATAAATGTAAATCGGGAATGAATGATTAGACGTTCGACATACGTGAGGAAGTGTTTAAGCGAATTGTAAAAATATGGTATAGGCTTGTCAAGGATATTAAGGAGCTTACACAATTGACATAGGACAAAAGTGTTTTGATTCTTCATTGTTAAAAATATTGCAACATCCGGGGTGAAAGTAGCGTTAGAATAGTTTTTTATTTCTTTTAATATATTTTTTAAATTAATATATGGAATATTTTAATTGCTTTAATATTATAATGTGTTCAATTTGTGTACAATTTTATTGTGCTATTTCGGGTTTTTTGTCTCGGTTTTTGTACGCACAGTATTATTATGATTAAGTTAGTCATTTAGTTTTGTAAAACCTAATTTATTCAACAAATTTATTATGTGAACATAATTTTTTAAATTTTTTTATGTGCTGCGTATTTTGTGCGTGTCAGTTTTTTTCATTTTTTTATTGTGATGTGTCCGTTTGATTTTTATGTGTTTAAATGTGGAACGTCCGCGGCAATACACTGATGTGGACAGCGACGTCATACATTCCTATACAGAATAACTGAGTGTCGAAACCTACTCGTTTCCGGTTACGGTAAGTATTCTTTACTTACTGGCAGCAAATAAAAATCACTTTGCAGTAGAGGGATGTATGACGAGATATATACGACAGTCATTTGTTCCACGAGCGTGTAACATCTAATAAATGGCTGTTGAAATATTATGTTACGTGTGCCACACATTGTGTATCGCGTATATTCGTTTGTGTTTGCTAGCGTTTTTTATTACGTGTATTATTTGAGATTTCATCGGCCGTTAACACGTGTATAATATATA
>DWED01000293.1:0-12213 GCA_018245795.1 Protelbella ruficauda | reverse complement strand
TAAACAAGTGCTGTACAAATCCCACATAACCCGGTATTTCTCCCAGGATACCGGGTATCTTTTGATGGTTTCGCCCTCGATAAAAAAAACAATCACTGTCCATCATTTTCGCTGCCACACTGCAGTATCTATATTAATATATTCCGAATTAACAAATGTTGCTAGCAGACGTAATAAAATATAAGGACCTTCCAACTTCGTTCGATTGAGCTATCAAGAAGTTTGGCATTGAATGGTGATATCTATGGACTATTAGAGAATTGTATGTACTTCAGTGTTTTAAAACTATGTTAAAATGCTAGATGTCATATTATTTTGTTTTATCAGTCAAATAATGTATAATCTAATCTTCTAAAAAAAGATAAAAGATTTATTCGTTTATGGTGTATTAAGCCCATGCGTATCAAAATACACATGAATTTTATAAATTCAAATACTGACCAAAATGCCTGAACTAATCAATAGAAGTTAACACAAACGACCTAGAATTCATACGAAGTGTTATTCTAGTTAAATCGTAACAAATGAATAACATTTAAAACAGCATTTATGAAGCATTCCATTCCTTTCCGCTCAAGTCATACAGCAAACAATAAAGACTTTTTTAATGAGTTCCAAATACAACTGTTACCTTTAATGAACAACGAGAGCACTCTATATTGAACTATCTTTTATCATGCGGTATTCCGAATAATTACGTGACTCGAGATAACAAAATGTGATAAAATGATAAGAAAATTCAAATAAATACACAAGAAGGCTTATTAATCACATAGTATAATGTATATACAACAGTCTTATTTGCGGAAAATTGAATATAAACAAAATACAAAGATTACAACCAAGAGAAAAATGCTTTGTAAGCTAAACACATTAACACAGTTTTACTTTTCATCTAACACTTCCACTGTAGACGCACTGCTTGCATTATCATTGCTTTTTTCTTCCACTCGACTAGAATCTGCATCTCCACTTTTACCAGCGCCGACATCAGCAGCGTCAGTCTTGATAGAATTGATCCTTTCTTTGCTTTCCTCCGGCTGCTGTGTTTCACTTTCGCTTATTTTCACTTTTTTACTTTTTGAGTTACCCATTTCGTGTCCTGTTTGCAACTGATCGCATGTATGACTGGTTGTTGATAAAATGATGTAGTTTACTGCTTCGGCGCAAAGATAATATCTTGATAAAGTTCCACTGTTTATAATTATAACCGGCTCCCTTACACGATGACGCTCTGTGATAAAAATGAGCAGCGCAAAGTGAGTGTCAAATGCAACTGGCACATACACTTAGTAAAACATAAAAGTAATTACTATGCTTGCAAGATAAGGCTGCAATGACACATCGCCCGTCTGAATGTTACATTGACCGGATATTGTATTCCTCATAATGTATTCATACATAATGAATTCGTTCGCGATATTGTCGCTACTTTATGGACCGATTGAAAAATCTTTGCTTATATATTATAAAACCATATTGTCATTTAACTAACACGTGTATCCACTATATTTCACATCAAATTTACTTCGAAGTGTTCCAAAGTTTTATTAATAAATATTATGTTATTATTTTATAGTTTACAGACGTACTGAAATGAAATAACTGATGATATTGAACGTTACACTTCAACACTTGTGCAAACGTTTTTAACACGACCGATTGATATGGATGTGACGAATTCTGTATTTTAAAACAGTGACACAGTTTCATGTTACGCATCACCTCTTTCGGCCTAAACTTGTTTGCAGCGATGTGTCACCACCCGCATTGAGATAAAAGGATGAATTCCATATGTTGAAGGCGGTTAATAAAATTCAATATATCACTAAGTGTTTCGTTGTAATGTTATTAAGCAGACCGCTATCTTTCTTACCTCGTCACGTCTTTATTAACGAATACTGTACCATTCTAGGTAGCAACATAGTTATAGCATACTAAATAACAAAAGGTCGTCTGGGACGCCGCTTCGGGTTTGATAATAATATCAGAGAGCTATTTACTTGTATGTAGGTATATGTTCAAACACGTGCACGAGATTACACAAAATGTTTTGTATTATAAATTATATTTTCAATGATTCCTGATTTAATTAAATTCAGTTTTTTTATACTTTTTATATTTTACTACGAACGAATGCGTAATATTTCTGACTATACATAATTCGTCTAAGCAAAATCATTATTACTATAAATCATATCTAAGGCCTGCCACTTGTCATGTGACTCGTTACGACTCATCAACTTCCACATGCATACTTTTACTACACGTTTTGTTAGTTTTCAATGACTTATACTAAATGTTCAAAGGTAGGCGGTACTACATCAAATTGTTATGGAGCATTCATTTTCCAATCCTTGTTAATTTGTTAACAGTAATTCTTCTAAAAAATCACATTACGAATTTTCTGTGACACATTTTTATGGGAATGACCTAAATCATTTCTCTTAGAACACTTCAAGCCCAACGACATTATTACTCTGTAATCAGCCATTAGTAAAACTTTGCTACTCGTATACCTACAGAAAATCACAGGTTTTTGGTTATAATACAAAGAGTCACGCAATCATAACAGAAGAAGACCGAGAATGAACTTTATATCAAGTTTATTTAGTTTTGTGTTAGGTTTTAAAGGATTCTACATTTAACTCAATGATTTCAAGCAGGCATTTACTCATTTATTTACGGTTTAACAGCGACAGGAAAAATAATATCAACAGGAAAAGTATATATTAAAAATTTACATACTCTGGAGGCGACCTTATCGCGGCGGAAATGATCCCTTCAGAGATCACAGATCAGAGGGATGCAGAGTCACCTTTGGGTGGAAGATAAGGAGATGTAGTAATGTACGAGTAGGTATATAACAATATGTAAAGAAAACTGACTAACAAGTATTTACAATGATAACAAAGATAGAACTATATTATAAGAGAACAGAACCATCCCATACAGTTGTCATAATAATGATATTTCCTGTGAAATGTACGAGTCTGAAGTCTGAACATGTCTAATATTGAGTTGGAAAGAAATCCAAAAGAAAGAGGCAAAAATGCTTAAAACGTTTAAATTAATGAACTTTCTTTATAAATACGACAATTAAAATAATCTGGTGAAACGGTGAAACGTGGGAGTGTACTACACTTCTCTGCCTACCCCTTCGAGGATTACAGGCGTGAATATACTTTTTTTTAAATAATCGAAAATTAATAAAATAAACCCAATAACACTATTACATACTAATATTGCAATGATTTCATTAATTCTGTGCACCATACATATACATATGTAGTACGTATGTTGAAACGTCTCATTTGTCACTCGCAACAAACCTTCTATATGGTGTGTTGTGACATGTACACAGTGCGGGTATACGTACGTAAACTAACTGAAGAATATATGGGCCACTCGTAATGGCAGGGCAACATAGAAAATCGTTTTATATATTATAAATAATTACATTACCAGTTCCATGGTTTATATTTGTATCGCCGCTAAGATTATTATTCAAGTTTATAAAGAGTTGCTACCGAAAAATGTTATTGACTAAGTAGGATGGTACTTCAATTGTATGGGAGAAAATTTATACACTTGTGATGATTAAATTTCATCAGCTGTAGTCCTAGGGTTTTAACTCACTAACATATGTACATATATAGATTTAATTGAACCTCCGCAATAAAAGTCTTGCTATTAGCGGCATATATACATACATAGGTGCAAACTTCCACGCATGGACTCTACAAAAAGTGTTCTACTTTTCCAATTATTTAAAACAGTTGAAAATAAATACTTATATTTAAATCATTAAATGTCATTCTGTTTTATGTTACAAATAACCTGGGTCATTTAATATACAAAACATGAAATTTATTTCTAGATTCGTTTAGGTATCTAGTTCCAGTGACATGTCTATATTAGACAAAGGATCTAATATTTCTAAGTTTGTACAAAAATAATTGAAAATAGTACACAGCAGTGTACCATGGTAAATTTGAGTTGGTTAGTGAATGAAAAGAATTTACGACAATCGACGACAATATAAAAGAGCGATTAATTTAACATTCTTTAAATGATTTAATCGCAATAAAGACATGAAACAATATGGTCATATTACACTAAAATAATTTATTTTAAATAAATACAATATTATTTAAATAATAAGATACGTTTAGCCTAGAGGTTTCATTCAAAATCTATATCCTCCTCTTCATCCTCGAACGCGTATCTATTAATAGCATTCATGAACAAATTTTGTGCCATTTCCATTCGTTCAGCTGTGATAAAGCTGCGTAATTTAGAGAACGATTCATCATAGTTTAGGTTGCATTTTCCAGTGATTTTGCAAATTCCAAGGGCTATGATACCACCTATCGTAATTCCGACGAAATTTGACGCCAGCCAATTCACGATATTCACTGCGAGTGAGAGCGCTGTCTGAAAGATAATTCATAATATATTAAAAATTCCTATTGTGTTATAATACAAAATAAATATAGGTCTAAATATCGCATATATATAATAGGTGCCCTAATTTATTTTTAATCTGATTACTCAGAGACAAGTTCATTTGCTCTTTAGTAGGTATCTTTCACTAAACCTTATTTTGGAGTAATGTTGAAACCTAACGCCATAAGGTTTAGACATAGCTCAAAAATGGGCAATTTAAGTTTACGAAAATAAAAAAAAAATAAAAAATTGTCTATGTGTCCTCATTATATCTATGTTATACTCGTATTTTTAAAATAGAGACTTACTATTTTGTAGCCTATGATGCTCTTAACGATATTTACAACGGAGGTGAAGGTTTCTGGTTTGATTGCTATTTCGAACAGCTCAGTTTTATCACTAAGGAGAGTTGACAGGTCCTGGACAAAATATAAAAGATATTTAATTTATTGTCTAGATATTAGATGATTTTTATATTATTTTATCAAAATCATAATTTACTTACTGTTGGTAATGTTATAGATCTTTTTATTGGTTCTGAGCATACTAGTCCTGAAGTAATACATATGAATATGACTTTAGCCAACATCTGAAAAAAAAATGATTACAGTTATGTAAATTGGAAACATAATAATATTATATTAGTCAAGAACCCAAAGCTGTGCAACTTAGTACCACTTTTCTATACACAAAAGAAATATAAACGAGAACAATTAATTTCTCTAAGGTCGTTTTGCTTATAAAGAAAAAATCAGTAGATAGGTCGTAATCAAATAACAAGGTGGACAAGCAGCTTAAAAAGAAGTCCAGAAAACTTAAAAAAAGGTAATTCACGGTTAAAATATAAAGTCACTTACCTTGTAGGTGTTAGATGAATTTGTATGACAAAACGTCATGAGACCTTGGAACTGTTTTAACTAATGCCAAAGTTCTTAAATAGACGTGATATATAAGTGAATTTGCATAATTAGTAACGACCCAAAAATTACTGGATGTAATGCTGGATATAATAATGACATTAGACGAAATATAAGTAAATTAAACTTTGAAAATCACTAATGATTAATTTGTAATGTATGGATGACGCAGAGCTAATTGTAGTCAATATGCAAATTCCTAAGATTCTTCTTTAGCTAGATTGTTCGTATTAACGGATTAGGCAATTGTATTAAAGTATTTTTTTAATATAAAACAGGCGGATCTATTGAGCTATCAATACTTTGTTACCAAAAAATGTGTTATATCTAAAAGTAAATTAACCATTTCATTCGGCATAAGAATATGGTGATGGTCCAAAAAAATTGGCCTTGTCAAACTTATAGATCAAACTGGTGATTATATACTTTTCTCTACGTACGATTTGACGGTTGACGATTGTATTGAGAGGTTTAAAATTACGATTTTTTTTTGCCACAAATTGATTACTTTTGGTATTTAGCAGTAGCCTTTTTATAATTAAAACTACTTTTACGGCATTGGTCTTAGACAACATGCTTAAAAAGTTTTTTATTGTGATATTTCCCCCTTTCCACCTTGAAAACTATGTAATGTCCAAAAAAAATTATAATATTTTTACATACACTTAAATAGCGAAAACAAGAAACTTTTTAGAGAAAATGGACTAGTTAGTTTCTTATATTTTGAACTATATGCATATGGAATTTCGCAAAGTCAGTAGTTTTAACGTAATTACGTTATAGACAGAAAATAACTTTCACTTTGTTGATTTTACTGCTTTATGTCTAGAAGTTTATGTCTTTTCGACCTTTATGTCTAGAAGTTTGAAGCTATATATAAAGAGTTCATATTTCTATTGTGTCTATTAATTACTTGTCATCTGATGGTTGAATAAAAAACAACTGTTTCAGGTTACACTGTTAAAGGTTTCGTGAGACCACGATTATACATGTACATGATTATATATGCGCCGGTTTAACTCAAATGTGTTCTTTTTTCGGGATTTGTGTAAAAATGGAAAAGGACATGTTCAGATGGTTCGAACATGTAAAATTAATGCAGGTGAAAGATTGACAAAAAATATATCCAAAGCAAAGTTCAATGGATGCAAGTATCGAGTGAGAGGAAGGCTCACTTTTCTTAAAAAAATAGGTCGTCTAAGTAGGCTAAAGGGGCAGTTAGAAGTCTCCAAAACCAACATGCGGGTATGAAAAACGTGATGAAACTAAACTAAAAACGTCAGGTCTGTAAGAATGGAGATATTAACATACTGGACTAAGTATTTTTATAGCGTCTACAATATCAAAACCCCGATTCATTTACATCACATCAATGCTCTGTAAATACTTTTGGCTAATAAAGTTCTATGTTCCTCATTCTAAAACCCTACGATAGATGGGGTTTGTAGTGTTTCAAAATAAATTATAATAAACCATCTTTTGTTTGAACGTATTTGATATTGTATTTTGCTATTGTCATAATATTCACAAAATAAAACTTAATATACTTTTAGTAACATACCGTCGTTCTGTTTCTGAATGTGTAATGAGAGATTTTTAAATCGCGTGATCGTTTCATTTCTTCCATTGTTTTTTATTTTTCAATGACATAAATCACGGTATGGTTGTGTTTCAAGAAATTATGACATGATAAGGAAAGTTCATAGGTAGGTACACGTGATCTAAAACGTAATGTACGATACTAAGGAAAGTTATATTATGCTGTTAGCTAAATTGTATTATCAGTTCGCTGTACTCACGGTTGGACAAATTTTATTCAATTCAAGATACTTTTTTTTAATCCAACTAGACTAACAGCTCTATTCAAAACGAGAACATTAAACTTGTTCATTTTAGTCACTCACTAACTACATTCTAGACTAGTATAAATGATATTAACTTCTTAAATTGTGAAGGCCAACAACAGCCAGTAATATGAAAATGCAACAATGGAAACGTATAATGTGTATAAAATGTCATCATGTTTATGTGTAACAAAAGATAAGAGACAAAATAATCGTCTGTAATGACAGCATTTTTGTAATATACTGACGCTTAGACTAGTATCAGAATGTTTTTATATCCTCAAGAAATGTTAAAATTTCTAACTAATTTATCTAATCGTGTCAATTCACAGTACTTTTTATCTTCGCTCTATATCATTCGAATATGGAACAGATCACTTACATTATCTGTAGGATCAGTGGTTAATAAACCTGGCGGGGATTGTGTACATATTTCCACGGTTCTGATCTGTGATTTGTGGTTGTTTCAGTATTTGTGTGTAAAATTATCAAAATACGTTACGCTGATTACGCAAATATAGAATAAGATAGAAGTGTGTCACTTATTCCCAAAGATATTTTTGTTATTATTTCCATAATTAGATAGATACAGATATACGCAAGGTTATTTCAAAATTTTATTAAATGTAAAACCTTTCTAAGAAAGTGGCTATTTGCCTACTACAACGATACTAGTAATCTGCCGAACCATTTACTATTGAGTAGCAGATAATATCGCAGCAGTTAAAAATAAGGTAATACTTATATGAAATAAAGACACATTTGACAATAGAGTTATGGAAAAACCCTTATGAAAAATGCTCGATTGACAAACTCAAATAACAGAATACATGGAATGATTTACATGTTACATTAAGTCATCCGTTAATAGATTTAAACGTCAAATCAAAAAAACGTATATTTTATGTTATTGCATGTTGTATCATGTTTGATGGAATTTCTTTTATTCCAAAATAACTTTGAAAAATTAAATGTATATTAAAACATTAAAATGAATAAATTTAAAATAATATCAATTTATTAAATAATTCAAATAAATACGCATTCTTAAAACTAACAATCTTATTTCTCTTGTATTGACATATATTTTCTGATGGCTTCTTTCATGAATTCCGTCATCATGTCTAATTTCTCTGGTGTTACATAGGTATTAAATTCTTTTTTGATCTCACTTAGAGTTTTAATACTATTAATTTTAGTGCAAACAGAGGTTATTTTGCAAAATCCTATTACTACAACTGCTCCAAAAACGAGAGCTGGAATATTCACCGTCAACAGATTTAGTGCAGTTTTTGCTAAAGCGAAGAATTTCTGAAACAAAATGTAATAAAATATAATTAAATGTCATTGTATATATACGGCTTTTATACGTCATTTACACAATTATACACAATAATATTTTATAAATCCTACTAAGTACTGTACAGGTGTTGTAATAGCCGAATGAAATGGCTCATCACCAAAGCAATGTAGTATAAAATCTTAGTCATATTCTACTAAACTGCGCCTGCGATGACACGTGTTGTGGTCGTGAAAATCACACATCCCACCTGTGACTGTGTGTTTACTGGAAAGTTTCACGAGCACATGGCTCTATTATTATAGCTGATGATATTCAATGATGGTTAATCCATTACGTTGCGTAATATCCGGTCCTTACAAACCATGCCGCGGTAGCTAGAGAGAAATAGAATAGTCTCGAAGTTTCGATTTGAATATATCACTTTGGCCATTTTGAAATGTGACTATCTAACGGTCGTGAAAAACAAAGGTATTCGTATTTATTATTCTTTTGTTTAAGCTGTAATATTTCTTATTAAATAGGTTTAAAGAGATAACGAAAATTAGCAGTGAATAAGCTTGTAGATTAATTCATATCTTGAAAAATTTGAAACATTTCCATTTACAAGTTAATCATATATACTCACTATTATTTAATGCCATGTATCCCTAACAAATGAAACTGCTAACGAATTTTTTATTCTATTATAAGTACAAAAACCTTTCCATTTTTATACAGATAATGTCGTTGTGAATAGAGGTGAATATTTACTTACAGTTGCAACAGTATATAAAGTGCTAATAAGCGACGTGTTTACGCCAGATAAGGCAGTTTTGACCTCTTGTGTCTCTTTTAACTTCGCTGGGAGTTCAACCACATTGAATCCTTTATTCATCATAATTGCACTATTAAGAGGTTTATGTTGCGTTTTAAATACACTCCTTTCTTTATTCTCCTGGTATGGGTATGGCAGTGATATTCTCTGTAAGAAACAAATCAATATAAATATTAATAATTTTGAAATGAAAGAAATATTACAAAATAGTTTAAAGAACATACTAAAAATATTCATTTACCTTAACGAATGGAATGTATTTTTCGTCAATTTATAAAATTGAAACAAAATAAAACAACTAAGAAGCGACAAACTAAGAAGAACAGAGTAGCGCTCCTTAGGCGTGGATCATTAGTGGCTGGGACAGGATGATGATGATGATGAAATAGAATGACAAATAGTGCTCTTAAGAAACTGAAATTAAACTTAGAATTTAAAAATAGATCTTATTATATAGTCCATGTAGTGAAAGAGCGTAGCATAACCAGTATGAATAATAGTTGCTATGAGAACCGACATGTGAAGACCACTGATTTGAAACGTTGATTTAAAACGCTGATATCATACTTCTGTGTTATGTTAGCGTTCGCAAAAATAGTTCAATAGGATTGAAAACACTAATAAATATGTTAATAACATTAAGGATACATGCGATACATGAAATGTGCGTAGGGAATGAAATGTTTTATATGACAAAATTCAATATACCTGATATGGTGCTTCCTCAAAATCCACGAGGTTGTCGATAAATTGGAATTCCTGGCATAAGGCAACTGCCAAAGCCAATAAAACAACGAATATTTTTATCATCTGAAAAAGAATGGTAGTTCTTTACACGTTTCAGTTTACTACATCTTATATGTATATAATACATATTTATAGATACAACGATATTTTATTTTGTTATCCTTATAATAATAACAATCAGAACATTAATATATAAATTATTTTAAGTAAGAATTAAAATATGTAGTTGTAAAAAATCAACTCAATAAAACATTGATATTTTCACAAAAATAAATCCGCTTACCATTATTAAAAATTTTGTTCTGATTACACCAAGAACTCGCAACGAATGGTATTAATTTTCAAAAGAAGTTCTTAAATATAACAAGAAATAATTTGTTAATTGGAAAATATTTTACTTTCGTCAAATATGAATGACTAACCGTAATTATAATTCGTGCTAATAACTATAATGAACCAATTAAATTAGTAACTTTAATGTTCAGTCTCCATACTTCGCAATGTCCATATTATGGATTTCGACCTAATTTGTAAAAATATATTAGTGCATGCTATCGGTGGTAGACATTTTCATCGTAGTATCGTTTTAGGTAATAATTTTAACTCTACAACCATCGAGGTATATACTTCAAGAGGGTAACATAATTGGAAAAAACATATTAGTTAGATCAAAAGTCAATTACAAGTGTCAAATACTGATTCAAACAAAGGTCGTGATTCCTTTATTGTTCGTCGCTTTGGTTCATTTAAAGCAATATGTATAATATTTGTAGAATCAAGGTTAGATCTTTGTATTATACAGTCATGCCAATTTCGAACTTTGATCCATCTCGTCTTTTTTTTCTGTTGTTTCAAACTTTTGTTGCAACAATAAATAATCACTTTGCCTTTTTATATAGCAAAATAGTACTATTATTTATAAGGTTTTATGTGCTATTAAACCTCGTCTCTTAAAGATTATTTATTACATTACTCAATATATTATAGAAACAGTTATTTAAAAAGGATTGAATTTTAAGTATCACTATATTATTTTTTAGATGTTTGGGAAGAGAAAATTAAGGATGTTTCGTCTGATTTTACGATTTATTGTTAAGGAGTCAAAATATTTAGAACAATCTTAAGCATATATATGTATATAAATGTTCAATACACTTAGACATTAGTTATTTAATTATTATAAAAGTTTATCAAATTATAACATTTTATAATTTGAGTACACCTTAACTGAATATTGCTCGTCGTCTTCTCCCATTTGTAGTATCAGTAACCTTTTGAATCTTCTGATATTTATCAATAGCAGTCCTTACAAAATTGGCAGCGTGACTTATCTTTTCTAGTCTCTCGGGAGTTATAAGGGATCTCATCTCTTCATGAATGGGCCCAACGCCGTGGAATGTGATAGAGCAGAGATTGGTGTATGAACATATGCCTACAGTAATCGCTGAGCCCAAGAATAGAACGAACATGCTGTTCATGATCCAAATGAATGTCCTGCCAACGTAGGTGACCATTTGCTGAAAAACAAATGTCAAAATTATAAGGCTTCTACTAAACTCAAAGCTGAATATAGGGAAAAAAAAATAAAAAAAAAGTATTCAAGTTAAGTAATATTAAAAATTATAAAAATTGACAATTACCCGCGAATCAGGTACTTGACTCCACAAAAGTCCCAAGGTAGAAGTATCAGGTTCCATGAGGTAATCGTTAGGGTTGTTCCTGTATAGTTCATAGCTGAAATGAAAATGAGAGAAATAGTTATCGATTGGAATTTAAAGATCAAAAAAATTATAAACTGTAAAAAATATACAAAGTAGAAAAAAAATATGTCTTTCTAAATGTAAAGATGAAAAGGCACGACGACAAAACATTCACATGGTTTTCAAAATTAGAGATTATTTTGTAACAATGTGCAATTAACGTAGGTACATTGTACGGAAGATAAGCGCCTCAGCATATGTTGATGCGAGATTGTAAAGGGATCCCGTGCGGCGCTGTTTCAACTCTAAACACTTTTCGCATAATCAATTATATTACAGTTAGCTGTAAAATTCTTCAAACTTAACAACAAATGCAAACTAAAGCATGCCGTAAATTTGTACCCTAAATAAAACATTTACCTGTTAGCATCATAATCGC